>JARHVA010000212.1:6665000-6671787 GCA_037957365.1 Torreya grandis
TAATGCTAAATTCAAGGCATTTGAGTCCTTGAATGGAGACATAAAATCCAGATGGATAAAAGCCTTATTGGGTGTATACAACACTAGGAAGTTAAACTTATTGTCATCTTCTTTTAGGGCCATGAATAATTTAGTTATGTTATTAACATATGGAGCCAAGCTGACTCTTAATTTATGAATGGAATCAAGGATTTCATATAATTTGAGGGCAACATCCTGTATATCCTATTCAATGCCTTAAGGAACCTAAATTATTTGTTGTTGCTATGTGAGTGTTTCCAACTCTTCCTTGAGATTTTTCTTAGACATTTTAGTTCCTTGATGTATGGCCATGATAGCTTTCATATGGGTCTTCATATATGTTTTTAATAACTCTATGTAAGGAGACTGACCCTTCTACCTATTTTTTATTTTACTTAAGGATTATATTTCCTCCTTCTCTTCGGTGATCAATATCCTACCCGATCTATTTTCCTCTTTTTCACCCTCTTTATTGATGTAGTGGCTTTGTCAAAAATGTGGAACTCACTATTGGAAATTTTGTAATGTTCAAATTGGACCTCTTCAAGGCCAAGGATCCTAGTTCCTTAGCCCAATGTGGAAGAGTGATCTTCAAGGGATCAGATGGAAATACTTTCATATGATCATGATCTTTAGGTTATTTCTTAGTGGATGTGGGAGGATTAGGCATTATAGGCCAAATAATCTTCGAGTAGTCTATGATCCCATATTGTGGAATTAGATGAACCACATAAAATGTCTTCCTCCTAGGTGATGTCATAGTTGTTACCATTGTGGTTACTATGGTGGGAATGGAAGAAGTCAATGATGAACCCAATTGGGTAGAAGGGTTGTAGTTGAAGGCATAGATTGAGCAATGGAAAGGATGGACAACGATAATGTTGATTGAATGGAAATTGAAGGGATAAAGACCAATAGATATAAATTATATCAGTGGAAAGGGGAATAGGATATGTGGTTGTAGGCAGACTCAAAGATGGGTCTATGAATAATAGACCTATTGAGACTATTCATTGAGGAACAAATCTACAAATAATAGGGTTAGGGGTGATTGTAATTATAGGTAAATAAATAAGAGGGGAAAAACTTAATGGAGATGTGAGTAAGGGGACCTTACCATATGAGTCCCCTATGATAGGTGATTTGGCATTGAGTGCATGTAGGATTAATACATTCGCTTGTTATAGATCTCCCACATCTACCTCCTGAGTTGGATGGACTTGTGGTGTGTCTTTAGGATTCCTATGGTATTTATTTATTTTTCTCCATGCCTATGGAATAGTGGAATATGATGGAAGAGAAGAGGGAATAATGCTTAACATGGAGGCTGAAGTAGCCAATGTTTCCTCTTCACTTGAATAATTTAAGAATATAACCCTAGCTTCCATTAGTGATTCCAATTGTGCACTGTCTCCAACTATATTTTGTTCCTAAGATGACTCTTCCTTTACCTTAATTATTTAAAATATTGAGGGTTAAAATAGGAGAACTTGTTATTATTTTTTATGTTGAGGTAGGTAGTTATTCCTCCTCAACTTCTTCTTCTTCTTTTCCTCCTTCTCCTTGTCCTCATCCTCCTCCTCCTTCTTCTTCTCCTTCTTCTTCTTCTTCTCCTTCTCCTTCTCCTTCTCCTTCTTCTTCTTCTTCTTCTTCTTCTTCTTCTTCTTCTTCTTCTTCTTCTCCTGCTTCTCCTTCTTGTCAGGGGATCTGTAGCTCTACCAATTAGAGCACAATTGATTACTTTCTTATATGCAATTAAACACGGAATTATACCAGAATGATAAAGTAGCTAGAAACTTGAGACAGCAAAGAATTTGAGAGACAATACACACTCTTGTATTAAATACTACTAGAAGAAAATACAATAAGGAAGATGCCACTTCTTCCTCCACCTCAAAGGCTTGCCATACCTCAAAACCTTCTTCCCTCTCTCTCTTGCTCAACACAACAACTCTAAAGCCTGAGTTGCTATCCCTCCTTGAATGCTTCAGCTGATCTCGTTGACCTTACACCTGTAGATCTCCTTGACCTTGCTAGCTTCAATGCTTTTACTTGCCTTAGAATAATTACAATACATGCCTTATGGGTCTATAAATAAGATCCCATGCTTACAAAAATAGAACTCTAACTACTAAAATTAGACACACAGCCCGCGACTTAAATTAGCCCCTTCGCATGCAAACACTCAGTTCAACTAACTAACTGTTCGTGCAACGAACAGTTCTGGACTGCACAGGCGACCGACACCGGTCCTTGTTTGTCTGGTTATGCCAACGTCGGCTGACTCCCTGCCATCGCCGGTTTCCTTCTCCACTTCTGTGACCGACGTCGGTCATGCTGCCGACATCGGTTCCTCTGGTTCTTCAGCATCCTTCCTCTTGTGTCTGTAAATAGTTAAAGCTTTTAGCTCCACACCACAACAATCTCCCACTTGGAGATAAATAGCTGCAACTTGTACCTATACCTGTACACCATCTATTTTGTTCCTTAGGCTCAGTATCCCTCTTCAATGTCACTCTTGAAGACCAACCACCACGCAAACCTGTGATGCAATACCTGTATCTTATGCCACAAGAATTTTGCTGCTCCCAAATTCTCCATGACATACTTCTGAACCAACTCTACCCTTAGCTCAGAAAAATCCCTGTATATGAAACCCTACAACAAGTAACACAATACAGTAACAGGATAATGTAGCTAATATTATCCAACCTGGTAAAGATAAAATACAATGGTCAAACCTCCATTGTTCTGCAGCATAATCAAGACCATATACCATAGCCTTCTGTCTCATGCATCCATTCACTCTCTTCTCTAAAACAGGAATCCATCCCTCTATCCAGTGCTTCCTTCCAGCTAACAACACTACCAAAAAATACCTGTTTCGTTCTTCAAGGGCTCACACTCCTCATCCATGCCAAGCTCCCACTATTTTTGGATTCTACCTGCATTGCTTCTTCCATCTTCCTAGTTCATGACTATCAGTAAGCAATATAAAGAAGGTGAACAATGAATATGAGGTTCACATACCTTTCCTAACCTCCACATGGGTGTTTGAGACTTAGTAATTCACCCAACATCCATTCCAGTGACCGATCTAGGCCATCTCCCAGTCTGCTTCCGATCGATGTCGGTTCCCTGCACTGATCCTGACTACCGACATCGTTTCCCTGGCCGACGCCGGTGTCCCTCCTGCCGATGTCGATCCTTATGACCGACATTAGACTTCTCTTGTCCAACCTACCGACCCTGCTGGTCTGCACATGACCGATGTCGGTATCTAGATGACTGATGTCGGTGCCAAGCTACCGACATCGGTGTCTGTGTGTTCCTGTAAGTGATGAAATTTTCATCTGCGAGCTCTTCTTAGATCAAACCTCTGTCCATGCTACCCTGCTTAGATTTATTCAGCCCCTATGACTGATCTCTGTCCTTCATCTCCTCCATAAACACCAAGGCTTCTTTGTTCCTATCAAAAGCATCAAATTTCCTCTTTTTGCAATGAACTGTATCTGTGCTTTCCAAATTTGAACACATACCTTTTGAATCAAGAACTTCCATTCTCTTCTTGTTCTTGTGACCAAGCCTATTAGGCCACATCTTCGAATCTACACCAGAAGTAGAATCAGTAATACAAGTAGACAGATAAAGAGTATCTACTTTCTTACCTCTTGCTAGAACAAGTGCTCCCTTGGTAACCTTCCAAGAATCTGTTGTGAGGGTTATTGTGCATCCCTCATCTCCCAACCTTCCTACAGAAATCAGACTCTGCTTCAGAATTGGAACATGCATGACCTCTTTCAACACCCACGTGTTGTCAATCTGCAATCTCAACTGCACTTTCCCTTTGCCAACTATCTGACAAGGCGTACCATCCCCTAAATAGAGCACTCCAAAATCTCCCTGTTCATACTCAGAACAAATCTCTGTTTGGGGATGCATGAAAAGATGAACTAGAATCTAAAATCCATGATCCTACCTAACTATCTGAAGAAAGTATGAGAGCATCCTGCATCACAATATTTGCATCCTTTGCTTCTTCCATACCTGCATGTTGATTCTCTTTATCTCTCAACCAAAACTCCTTTGTATGTCCTTTCTTTCCACAAAACCAGTAGGTAATACCTTTGGACTCAGATCTCCTTCCCGACCTTGATTTCCCTTGCTCAACCTTCTCCCTTTGCCTTTCCCTACTTTTTGCACTTAGAGCATTCCCTGATGATTCACCTATGCTTCTCCTGCGTATTTCTTCATTCAAGATCACACTCACAACATCATCAACTTTTAAGATTTTAGAAGCAAATGCAGAATTACTTACTGCCATAACCATACCGTCCCAACTTTCATGCAAAGAACATAAAATCAAGAGAGCCTTTACCTCATCATCAAAAACAATATTGACTGAAGCTAGTTGGTTTACCAAACCATGGAAATCACTGAGATGAGTATGTACCGATCCACCTTCCTACATTTGCAAAGTAAAATCGCTGCTTCATAAGGTATACCTTGTTAGAAGCCGAGGGCTTTTCATATAAATTTTTCAAGGAATTTATCAACTCTTCTGTTGTCTTGCACTATGATAAGCTGGAAATCACAGACGATGGCAAGGCTCAACCTTATGGAACTGAGAGCCTTTCGATTAAGAACGTTCCATTCTTCATCCTTCATATCTGTGGGCTTGCATGCAACCCCATCCAACGGTAAGTACAGATCCTTCTGATACAGATAATCCTCAATCTGCATCCTCCAGTGTTGATAATTCTTGCCGTTAAACTTCTCCATTCGTAGCCTACTTTCTTCTGCCATTACTGAACTCCCACTCAATCAGAAAACCCTGTGAATGACCTGTAATAAAAAAACAATACCCTACTTCCTGGGGCAAACTGTAGCTCTGATACCACTTGTCAGGGGATATGTAGTTCTACCAATTAGAGCACAATTGATTACTTTCTTATATGCAATTAAACACGGAATTATACCAGAATGATAAAGTAGCTAGAAACTTGAGACAACAAAGAATTTGAGAGACAATACACACTCTTGTATTAAATACTACTAAAAGAAAATACAATAAGGAAGATGCCACTTCTTCCTCCACCTCAAAGGCTTGCCACACCTCAAGACCTTCTTCCCTCTCTCTCTTGCTCAACACAACTCTAAAGCCTAAGTTGCTATCCCTCCTTGAATGCTTCAGCTGATCTCCTTGACCTTACACCTGTAGATCTCCTTAACCTTGCTAGCTTCAATGCTTTTACTTGCCTTAGAATAATTACAATACATGCCTTATGGGTCTATAAATAAGATCCCATGCTTACAAAATAGAACTCTAAATACTAAAATTAGACACACAGCCCGCGACTTAAATTAGCCCCTTAGCATGCAAACACTCGGTTCAACTAACTAACTGTTCGTGCAACAAACAGTTCTGGACCGCACAGGCAACTGACGCTGGTCCTTATTTGTCTGGTTATGCCGACGTCGGCCGACTCCCTGCCATCGCCAGTTTCCTTCTCCACTTCTGTGACCGACATCGGTCATGCTGCTGATGCCAGTTCCTCTAGTTCTTCAGTATCCTTCCTCTTGTGTCTGCAAATAGTTAAAGCTTTTAGCTCCACACCACAACACTTCTTCTCCTCCTCTTGCTCCTCCTGTTCCTCTTCCTGCTCCTCCTCCTGCTCCTTCTGCTCCTCCTCCTGCTCTTCCTTCTGCTCCTTTTACTCCTCCTTATCCTTCTGCTCCTCCTTCTCCTTATGCTCCTTCTTCTCCATCTTCCTCCTCCTCCTTCTCCTCCTTCTTCTTCCTCCTCCTCTTTCCTCCTAAGATGACTCCTCCTTTACCTTAATTCTTCTAAAATCTTGAGGGTTAAAATAGGAGAACTTCTTCTTCTTCTTCTATCTTGAGGTAGGTAGTTCTTCTTCTTCTTCTTCTTCTTCTTATTCTTATTCTTCTTCTTCTTCTTCTTCTTTTTCTCCTCCTCCTCCTCCTCCTCCTCCTCCTCCTCCTCCTCCTCCTCCTCCTCCTCCTCCTCCTCCTCCTTCTCCTGCTTCTTCTTCTTCTTCTTCTTCTTCTTCTTCTTCTTCTTCTGCTTCTCCTTCTCCTTCTCCTTTTCTTTCTTCTTCTTCTACTTCTTCTTCTCCTTCTCCTTCTCCTTCTCCTTTTCTTCTCTTCTTCTTCTTCTTCTTCTTCTTCTTCTTCTTCTTCTTCTTCTTCTTCTTCTTCTTCTTCTTCTTCTCCTTCTTCTTCTTCTTCTTCTTCTTCTACTTCTCCTCCTGCGTCAACTTCTTCTTCTACTTCTTCTTCTTCTTGGTCCTCCTCCTCCTTCTTCATCCTCCTCCTCATCCTTCTTCTTCTTCTTCTTCTTCTTCTTCTTCTTCTTCTTCTTCTTCTTCTTCTTTTTACTGCATCCTTCTCTCTTCACCTCCTCCTCCTCCTCTCATCCTTCTTCTCCTCCTCCTCCTTCTTCTTCACTTCTCCTCCTCCTTCCTCATCCATCATCTCCTTCTTCTCCTTCTGCTTCTTCTTCTTCTTCTTCTTCTTCTTCTTCTCCTTCTCCTCCTTCTCCTTCTTCTTCTCCTTCTTCTCCTCCTTCTTCTCCTCCTTCTTCTCCTGCTTCTTCTCCTCCTCCTTCTTCTTCTGCTTCCTTCTTCTTCTCCTCCTTCTTCTCCTTCTTCTTCTCCTTCTTCTCCTTCTTCTCCTTCTCCTGCTCCTCCTTCTCCTCCTTCTCCTTCTTCTCCTTCTCCTCCTTCTCCTCCTACTTTCTTCTTCC
>JARHVA010000213.1:0-165000 GCA_037957365.1 Torreya grandis
TACTAGGCTTCACCATCATTACAAGAGGGAACAAAATATTTCTTTACTTCTTTGTTTAAAAATTTTTAGGACCATCATTATGAATTCATGATCTAAATTATTTATAAATATCTCAAAGAGATATTCAAATTTTTTGATAGATCCCCTTAGGCAAACATAAAAAACCATTCTAAGGTCTGGATGCTTAGGCTCTAGGGGAATAGTCTACGAAAGTATATGTTGCTATAGGCTACCTCTTGGCATGGCATGAAAAAATCATTAAAATGTTCCAGCCATTTATTTTATACTTTTATAATTTTGGTGGGTCAAAATAAGGATGGAAAGGTATTCTTTCAGATGTTTCAATTAAAGGGGTAAAGACAAAATTTGTCAAGCTTATACTTCATGTTTTGATTTTAGTTTCCATATTTTAATCCTTCAAGGGTATCCTTCAAATATTTCCATTTTAAGGAAAAAAAATCTGCCCTTAATTGGTGTGGATGGTTTTTGGATAAAATTAGATTTGGGTGATCTGAGGGGTCTAATTGGCATTGTATTTCCAATTTTTGGATGCTTGGTTATTAGATTGTTGATGCTTTCAAGTATTAGGTATAAATGGATTAACTTGATATTTTGGGTTTGAAAAAATGTTGACTTAGATATTTCATTTAATCAAACATAACTTGTTTTTGGTCCTGATGGAGTTGTTCAATTAGAACTAATTTACCTTTGTCAATATTGGCATAGGATACGTGTGGATTGGCATTTTCATTGATATATTATAGGTTTGATTTATTTCAAATAATGGGGTTAGTATAAGTGGATTGGTCTTGGTTTGAAAGGGTTTTTATCCTTCCTACTTATCATAAGACTCATTTTTTTAGGATTGAAGTCTGAATGAAGTTTGACTCCTATCTCTATGAGCTGTATTAGGATGTCATCCTTGTTCTCAAATAAATATTGGTCAACTTGGGGCACAAACTTGTTTAGATTTTAACACATCATTAGCTCCATCATTACACTAAATTTTATTGGTGGGTGTATCATTATCATCATCATGGTTGTATATTTTTTTGAAGTTTCATCAATGTTGAATGGGTTTATACCAAAGGTATTTTCCATGTTATTTTCCCAATTCCACTTACTTGAAACCTCATTTGAGTTATCATAGGTTATATTTAGGTTTGATGTACATGGGTTTATTTTGATTTTAAAATTTGGTTTCACATGAAGGGGACGGGGGGGGGGGGGGGGGGGGGGGGGGGGGGGTGGGGGGAGAGGAGGGTGAGGTGGGGTGGAAAAAGTACACACATAATGAAAAATCATATGTTAATCAAGTGGGACTATAACCTAATAGTTGGCCCATAAATAATACCTTGAAGGGTATGTTGTGGGTGATCTTGGTAAAACCAAATTCCAAGCAACACTACACAATTATGGTTTAATGATTCATAATTTAGGTTTGAACATGTTTATCTAAATAAGTCCTTGTTATACCTTGTGGTAGGTGAGGTCCAATTATGTGAAACAAGGGTGTCATATAAAACTAGGGTATTAGTGGTCAAATCCACCTCACATTACTTGATTTTCATCAAAATTATCCCTTGAAAATGTTCACACCAATAAATATTTATATTTCACTAGCACATACACTTTTAATAGTGTTAGGGTGATGAAATCCAAGTCGCTAAACCCTTAAGAAAAGAAAATACAAATTTGACACTATTTCTAATTTCCAAGATTGTTTTACAATGTAAGGAAAGAGCATACATAGTCTACTTAGGAGACTCAATAAACTGAGTCATTTATGATTCTCAATATCATATTTTTAGTGCAAGAGAAGATAATACATGAATTTAGTTATACAAAAAAATATATATGTAAACAAACAAATTGATTTTCCTTTAAAATTTAATGATTAAGTGCTTTGAATTCAATTCTTAGACAAGTGGGACATCAAAAAATGTAGATTATGAGTTTCAATTTGTCTTTGTCAAATGATTCCCTGTATGTTAGAAAAAACTATAAAATAGAAACATTGAAACACATAATGTAAATTTTTTTTGTTAGAGTATAAATTTTAATTAATAGTACAAAAATGTCAATTAAGGGTAAAAATATTGATTAGTATAATGATGTATAAAAATATAAATAAGTTACATGATATAAAAAATTTGATTAATAGATCATAAAATCCAATTAATAGAGTGGAAACATTCATTACCAAGTGGAAACATTGATTATTAATGTATAAACATTGATTAACCATGTGGAAACACTTATGTCTGGCAGAACAGAAATATCAATGAACATAACAAAAAAGTTGATTACCATTGCAAAAAATGTTGATTAATAGTGCATAAACATTGATTAATATTATGTAAACATTAATTAATAATGTTTTCTTAGAAAAATACCTACACACAAACAATAATTATGAAGTTTTGTATGAAAAATCATTCCCTAGAACAAAAACTTTAAAACCTAGAAATAACCATCAATTAATAATAAATAGTAGATAAGATAATAAGATAAGAAAAATAGTCACTATTTGAAGCTAAAAATTTAACCTAGACCCAAATTTCCCTAAAACATATGAAACAACATAATCAATTAGTAATATTCTTTAAAATGAGTGAAAAAGAGTGAGAAATAGAATGGGAACAAGTCCCACTAGGCATGCCAAAATGTAAAATGTAAAGATATAAAGTTTTGAACAGAAATACAGAGCAATTTCAATTCCTACTCTAAACCTAACATAACATTTGTTTGAGCTAAATAAAAGAGACAAAACAACTTACCTTCACTTACCAATGTGTGAAACTCCCATTTGTTGATGTGGAATAACTCATCATTGATAGATTTGTGGTTGCTCAAAATACGTATATGCAATAAATCTAGTAGCATGTACCTTCAATTGTTTGATTTATTGATGGTTTAATTTCTATGGATTTTTTAGATGTTAAATAACACATATCTCATGATTTTCAAATGGAATAAGGGTCAAATTTATAGATTTTTGGAGGGAAAAATGGATGGTTGGGATAAAAATGTATATATGCGTAATATTTCATTTTAGATGGATGTGATTTGATCTATGGGTCAAATTCATTTTAATGAGGAATTTGAGGGATTAATGAATTGGTTAAATGATTAATGAGTTGGTTAAATAGGTAATGAGTGGGTTGAATGACTTAATTGAGTTTGTTAATTAGTTCCATGAGTTTGTTAATGATTTGAATGAGTTTACTAATGGTTTGAACAAGTTGGTTGAATGGATTATTTATTTATTTATATTATTCTTTTGTGTATGAAATTATTTTAGTGATGAACTAATTAAATAATCATGAAATGGTAATAGTAGGTTTGATATAATATTGTGGGGTGAAAGAACAAGGCTTACTAAAATATTAGTGTATAGTTGATGAACACATGTGGGAATTGATCTATTTTGTCTTTAGTATAATCAACTAATAAATAAATAAGCATACACAAGATCATGAAGCAAAAAAACACATCATATATGTGTGAAATACCTAAGGGGATAAAAAACACTAAAACACCACTTGGACTACTACCCTATAATCAATTAATCAATATTTATTGAGGCACCAACCCTATAAGGATCACCAACCCCTCACTATTCAAGCACCAACTCAACTAGTCCTTTAACAAGCTTTAAATTACAAAGAGGCACCAACCCCCTAAGTGACTTAAAACCAAATCAGACACTTCAATAAAACTTATTCAAATTTTAAGGCAACTCTCACTCCTTTACAAATAACCAACTTGGCCAAGACCAACTTGATCACCTCAAAATACCTTATTGCTCATTCAATAGATGGTGACCTCTTCTTCAGTTCTCTATCTTCTCTATATGAATTTCACACACTATAATATATTAGTAACACATATTTTATGCATATTTTATGGTAAATTTAATATAAAATCAACTTATTTATCTCTTCTTCATTCTTCTCCTACCCCTCTCAAAAACAGCCTCTAGGCTTTTTCACTCAAGCATGCCTCTTATTAGGCTTATTAGGGTCAATTGACATTACCATATACATGAAAAATATCTATTATATGTTCATAATAGTTTATATACCCTACTATTATGGTACTAAATACCTATGTATACTCATAAAGGTGATATTTTATTCTCTATCCCTCTCAAACTACACCTCATTAACCCAAATAGGCCTCATATGCCTTGTATTTATACCAATCACTAGAATACTCACACTCTTGATCAGAAAATACATTAATACATTAGGTTAAGACCCAAAAAATGTTTAATAACATTTTAAAACAATAATAAATCAAAAAATTATCACTATTAATTCATCCAAACTCATTTATACCTCAATCTTCTTCTAGGCCTACTTAGAGACCTAATTGCATTAGGTTTATCTTCTCTACAGGACAACTTAAACCGCTATGGCCCAGATGGATCTAATAAAATTAATAAATCATTTAAAAAAATTAAATTTAAACCTAAATTAACCTATTACATTCTCAATAAATCATAAATCATTTGCTTGCCTCATGAAAGCTCCATTGGGCCTTAAAGACCTATTAGGTCTAATTACCTCAAAAACATAGTCTTCAAAGATGAAGCTAAATCCACCTATATAAATACATTAAATGAATAATACACAAATTTATGTAAACTTCATAACCTTAGGGTAATCATAAAATCCATGATACATTTTATATCAGGCTAAAACCAATTAGAAACACTTCTTCAAAAGGCTCACTCTATTCTGCCAAAAAGCTCCAAAACACAGTCAAGAACCTTTGACCACCAACATTTGTATATGAACTTTACAACACTATATATGAATTTATAAGATATTATGGAATCTATAAGACATCACCACATTATTTTTATACTTCTAAACTAATTGAAATGGCATAGGAACATCAAAATCACTAACAGATTTCTTATAGCTCTAGAAACATAGTCATGCAAAATGTTGCCTTTAGCTCTTTTAATAACACTTATAAGAAATATAATTCACATTAATAGTTAATATGAGATATTTAAAACATAATAAAAATATATATATATATATATATATATATATATATATATATATATATCATTGGTTTTAGTGTCAATTATTGGTCTTTTAGACCAATTTGTCAACCTTCTCTTTCACAGTTCTTGCTCAGCTAGATAAGTCATTTTGGCTTTTATATTACAAACTATTAAAGTGAATCTCAATATTACATCAAGTATGTATATTTTTTTTAGGTCCTAAAAGACAACATAATATCATTATATGAATTAGATAATTTTATAGATCCTACAACTCATCAATCTCACTTACGTACTCATAACGATCATTCTTCCTTATGAACCAGTCTTGGTGAACATGCATTTTAACACCTATTTAGACATAATAAATAAGTCATAATGAATTATTATGATATTTATAGATATTTATAACACACCACACACACACATATATATACTCTGAATCTTGCACCTTCAATGTCTCATCTTCACTAGACATGACATCTTGTGAACACCATTTGAAATAATTTAAATTACCTAAAAGAAATTTAAATGAAATTAAAACATGTTATTTGTATTTAAAAACAACACCATTCAATTTTATCCATTCCTAATCCACTGCAATTCATCCCTAATCTCATTCTCACTCCTACCTAGTTTTCTCACTATCTTCCTCACTAGACCTTTTAGTGATAGGACAACTTCAATGAATAGTTTAACATATTTTAATTATGTGAAATAATATTAAATAGTAATGTTAATTAATTATAAGTCACAATATTTAACTTCCATCCATTTTGAAACATTAACTCAATCAACCTTACTTGTTAGATCAAATTTTTGAGAAATAAGGGATTTCCTATACTTTCCACTCACTCACCTGAACACTCAATACCACCTAGAGTTACATGTAAGATTCCTATAAATTATCCAATCATAAAAATATCCTTAATAATACATTATGGGAAATCAAAAACAAAATCTTCATTGTCAAGTCACTATAATGGTTTTATGAGGGTTTTATACCAGTTTCTATTCTTAACATTTATTCATAAAACTTTGTCCCTAAAACCAACTCCTAATGCTTGGAAAACATTTTTATGACCCTTTTTAATCTCTCCCTAGTAGATAATATTCCAATTCAATAGTCACACATGCCAAAAATCATCAAAAGTTCCTTCTCGGGTCTTCATCTCTCCATTCTACACACACACAAGACACCTTAAGACCTACTTTTCATGTTTTCTCCTTCAACATAAGACCTAAAACTTCATGATAACTCTTAAAAAAAACTCTCACACCTATATTAAATATTATATGATATCTATAATCTTTTAAATTAACTTTGACCCCTCATTAGGCCACACTAGGTCTCTTTGCACATTAGGCCTTAAATTGCTAGTTAGACTTAGATATTGAGCATACTTTGAAACCTCTTGAATTAATCTTAAAAACTAATACTCATGTCATAAAACCTTATACCATGATAACACACTTCCAATATTTTTATTACAATCATTATAATACTCAATTCATTATGCAACTAAGCCTTTACCTTCTCACTAGATCTCTTCATACAAAGACTAAGACAAGAACTAACCTAGAAACCTCCTCTAAAAGCTTATATACCTTGTACACATGTTAAAATAGTTTCCAACATATTCTCACATGATCTAACACTAATTTTAACAACTTCAATATCATACACATCCATATCACTACCATCATACATATACAAGCTACATCCATGCTTAAGAGTAAGTCCATTCAAATATACCTACTAGGCACCATACTACTTTGAGACCTTCCTACCACTATAGATGCATTATAACACTCATTATCATGCCAAAACACCTTAATACACTCTATACTAAATAATGTAACAAGACCTCATATATAACTCAAATACTACTAAACCATGCTCAGTGTCATCATGAATACTCATCATGCAACATCATAAGAACATTTTTGAGACATTAGTGATACTTACAAACCTTTGACATCAATGACAACATTAATTCCATAAACATAAAAATGGTAACATACTTAAACATGATAAAGATTAATACAACTATTTTTAAATAGTTTTCCTAAATATCTCTTATCATGGTCATGTGTGTAGTGAGTAATTTATTTTCCTTAATTTATTTATTATACAAGTCTATGAAAAATATTAAGATTCTAATAAAAATGTTTTCCTTTACCCATCAATATTTTCAATCTATTTAATAAATACCTTTAGTCTGAATATAGTTATGAATGTGTGCTATTATTATCTTTATGCAAGATATCCATGAATTAACATGTTTTGAAGGGTTTCTAGGAACCTCTACGAATAATGGTGAGGTGAGAATGGAGCTTTGTTTAAAATGTTGAGATGGTTGTTATGACAAAGGGATATAGAAATATGTCTCGATGAAAGGATTCAAAAAAATTCTAAAGAGGAAGCAATAATAATAGGCAAAATTATGAAGGAAATTATTTAAGAGAATATTTATGGTGAAATTTATGAAGTGTTTTGGTGTGAATTTCTTGAACTATTAGCTTCTTGGATAACTAGATTGGATTACTATTGTTTTTAGACATGAAGTATATAACTCATAACCTCATTGAAGGAAAAATTATAAACCTAATAGATTTAGCCAATTATTGAACCCACATAGCATATTACTATAAAAAGACAATTATTGATGGGTATATCACTAAATTTGTTTTGGAAAGTGTTGTCATTGATGGCATGTGTGAATTTATGTCAAAGGTAATGATAAAGTGGCGATTTCATGATGATGATGATGAGTTTGAGATTGAAGTTTTTCAAGGTAGGATTTGGATACATATGACCTAAGGTAAATATATTTTGAGGCTTATCATATTGTATCTAGCATGTTGATGTGGTTTTGAGTCAAGGAAAGAAGATAAACATGTGAATAGTGTGTTGGCATAGACTTGGTATCCTAGTATGTAAGCATGAATATTTAGTATATGATTGGATAAGAATTTGATGAATTTTATGTATAATGATATCATGTTGTATAGGTCATATGGGGTGTCAAGAGTTTTTAAAATTATTATGGTAATGTATGGTGTTCATTCAGTTCTTTATTATGTTCATCTAGGCATAGTTCATTCTATGGCCGGTCATATTTCACACATGTGAAGGTTCTAGGAGTAGATTGATATATGGATGTATTACACTATGCGGGTAGATAATGTGGTTCAAATTTTAGGTTGATCATAGATAAATATATGTAGGTGAAAATTTGGCCTCTCAAATAGAATTTCACTAAGTTTTTGTACTTAGTCAGATCATCACTACACATCATGCAGATATGTATGAACCAGTATGTTTTTTCATTTAATTTATGTACAAAGAAATTAAATAATGGTAAAATTTTTACATTTAAATTTTTTCTATAGTACCAAAAAGCTACCCTAAAAATTTAGAGTCTTGAAGTGATTTATATCTCAAATTATAAAGCTTCAAAGTTTCTCTAGTAGACTATGATAGGCCAAAGACCATCAAGTTTAATCACATTGAAGTCTGAGGTCATTGGTCTCAAATATATAATGGTAATAGCTTGATCATACATATTTATATAAATGGTGCATATTAAGTCAACATGTCAAAGGTTGCATGTGCTAGTGATAAGTGTCAGAAGCTCGCTAATCTGATAGAAGATCAACGGTGAGTGGTAGTTCGTACTTATGAAGATCAACAGTGTGGGACAAGTCAAAGAGTTAATAAAACACATGGGACTTCCAAGTGGCACAAAAATATGGATTGATAGAAAAAAATTAGAAGGCATGTGAGGGTGCCATGTGTTGTAATCATAGTAGTTATGATTTAGATCTAATAGTGAGTATTGCAAGATAAAGTTCGAGTAACTCAAAAGAGATCGAAGGAATGTGTTTGTTCTAAATTATTAGCAACATGATGATAAGTGTTTATTATTTAACTATTTATCATGGTTAAATATTGGTCTACTATCAAAGAATATTAATGATGTATATTTCTTCAATCTATGAGAAGGCATGAGATGATGACAAAGTATTTGATGTTTAATAATGACAATTGGAATTTGATTTTTCAAATTAACAAAGGAAAAGCCAATGCTTAGTTTTTGAGCTATAAATTTTGATCCTAGATGAATTTATTAATGTAGTAAAAATAAACATTATAGAGGAATACAAGGCACACATAGCAAATATATTTAAAAGGTTTGAATGTTTTACAATCAAATTTATTGAGCTCCAAAGTTAACTGTGTGTTTAACCATGTTTTTTAGGTGACTAAGAAGTATATTTTAGTTATTATAATGGTATTTGGATGTCTCAAGGGGACTGAGATATTACAGAGTGTTTTACACTCCATGTAGATCATCTTTATGGATTTTTGAGGTTTTACCAATCCATATTTAGTATGAATAAACTCTTAGAAGTTGACTATTTTTTTTTCATGGTGTTCTTGTGTACAAGGATAATGTTTGAGTAGATTGAGCATACATAGAGGTGTGTAACAATGACTATAATTATTTGAGGATGTCTAAGAAGTTATGTGGAGTGGACCTATGTATTAGGAAGTGGTCCTGTGTTTCTAATTTTCTCATTAAAGTGATAAAAGAGTGAATAGGTCTCCATGATACCTATAAGGGATACTAAGGCCTAATTGAAAGGTGTAGTTTTTTAAGTGTGTAGACACTCAAAAACTACACCTTGGATAGTTGTCAATATCAAACCACCATGGACCCCATTTCAATCCTCATATTAGCTAGTCATTTAGCTAACTCATTTAACACCTTTACCATTGACTTAAATTTTTAATCCATCTGTCTAATTTTGAACCCTTTTTTACCTAGGCCCTCAACCACCATCGGTCAGCCTGATCAGCTATGGTTACCCTAGATGTCATCATTTAAGACCACGATCCTAATTTAAAATAACTTCCATATTTTTGAAAGTTAAGCATTGCAAAAATTAGTAACTTCCTTGTGTGAATTAAATCATATTTAAAACATTTTTAATTAGCATATTTTTCCATTATATAATTAATAACTTCCTCCATCCCAATTAGAAAATTCATCCTACAAAAGGAGAAGAGGAGGAAGTGAAATGGATCCACAAAAAAATTCATGTCTAGGGTATTGTAGTTTCTTATGTAGGTATCTAGCATCCCTTCGTGAAGAAAATAGCAGCATTAGAGACCTGAACTTCTATCTAAATCACTTTTGAAGGCCAAAGTACCATCACTCTAGCCAAATTACCTCAGCCCTCCACCATCAAGTTAAAAGTATCTTTTGCTTATTTTTATTGATTTATCTTATTTCTAACCTCCCTACCCCAACCAAACCTCTTGACATCTTATTGTCCCTCCCACAGACCTGTATCAAAACCCCCACCTACTTATTCATCATTCTATAACTCCACTTCAACATCCTCCCAGAATACATAAATAACCAACAATGGTTAGCCAAACTACTGATGGTTACCTCAATTGCCACTAGTTAGATCCAACCACTAATGATTTACCTAACTACCATTAGTCATTATGGCATCAAAATCCAACAAGCTATTTTGATCCCTTTACACTTAGCCAAACCCAATTTTCTTTGTTACTGCCTGATAATAGTAACCTTTCTAATTTTTTGAACTAGACCCTGACCTTCTTAGCATAAGTATTGACCCACTTTTTTTTATTTCAATCATTTTATTTAAACAAACATTTACCTTCTCTTTCTTGTATGTATATAATTTCATATCATTAAGTTCAAGTATCCTTTATTTTCATTTCTATCAGCTTAATTATCATACTAGTGGATTGATAGCCTCCTAGTAAGCACTATGTTTCTTGGATCTAGATCATGCTAGGTAGTCCACTCAACCATCCATATAACAAACCCCTTTTTGAGTGTTTTTCTTATCTATAGGTTATTACTTCCTAACCAAAGAGCATTTCCCACTATCATTTGGATTCATGCACACACTTTGCTATGTATTCTTCTACATACCCTATTACTAGTTTAATTACTTTAGTTCTAAATTAATAAATGAGTGAATTTAATTAAAACATTTTGGCACACCTAATGCGACCTAGTTCCCCCTTTATTCCTTATTGTTTTCTCATTGAAAGAAATTTTAAATTTTCTTTTAGGGCTTAAAATAAACCTTTTGTATAAATTAATTGTTTTCTTGTCTTAATTCATTTAGTAACTTAGAAGGCAAAGTAATTGATCATAGTTTTCACACTTTTTATCACACACTAAGCCAAACCACAAACTAATTAACACATCAAAACATAACTGAGATAAGGCTTGACTAGGTTTTCATCACCTAATGACAACCTTACCCCTTCTTGGCTATCCTACTTGGATTTAATCACCAAGGGGAGAACCAACTCAGCTCTCCAGTTGAGTATAAACTTTAAACTCAGTATATTCTAGCTAAGCACCTGACACTCTTATCATTATAGGACCATGAAGTCAGGGGTATGCCCCGATACCAAGCCATGTACTAAAGTTCAACACATATTTTACTCTTGAACACCTAAAAAAAACCTTGGATTTCTTCTTTAGTACCTGATCTATAAGTCAAATTCCCTCTTCACACTTTCTAAGGCATAAACCAAAAGAAATCTAAAAAGAATTCTAGGATTTAATGCACTCTTAGTGTATACATTATTTGCCTTGAATAATTTTATTTTGATTGATTTTTGTTTGAGGTGTGAGTTTCATCATATTTATTATCTTCTCATATGGTCTTTACTAGATAGAAATTGAAAAACCAGACCAATCAACCACCACCTTCCTCTTCCTCCTCCATGGAATACAATTCTAATGATGAGGGTTCGCCTCATCATTCTCCCCCTCCCACCAAAATCCTAGTTGTTTTTGAAGGTGATGTAGATTTTACTTCCTTCCTTGATAATAATCTTTTGGCCCTTCAACATTATCTTAACAATGTACCTAACCATACCTCTATTTCTTTAGTTCCTTCTATGGACCCTCCTTATGGTATGACTTCCCATCTTATGGTGTGTACCACCTCAACCCAACCCTTGTCGACCTAAGCCTCCTCTTCCTCTAGCATCCCATCTACTACCACTACCCAAACCCAATCCAATATTCCAAACTCCAAAAAACACCTCATACCACACCCCACACTTCACACATATGTTCAACTTTACCTCTAGTTACCTATACCCCACCTACAATGGGGTTGTCTTCTTCCCCTATTTTCACCCTTCCCCTTGTCCCAACCAACCCATCAAATTCTACCCCATTTTAGAACTTAGTGATCTCTATACCTCAAAAACTTATACCCATTATCACTAGAGTTACCACGCAACCTCAAGATACCCAACCTCAACCCACCACCTCAGTCATACCTTTAACTCAACCCACCTCCATTCCTCAACAAGTGCCCATGACAACCTATCAATATGTCTCTAATCCACAAGGGTACATAGCACCTTCCACCTAACCATTTTTGTTAATTAACCCCTATGTGACACCATCTCAACCTTTTGTGAGCACTTACCAATATGTCTCTTCTTTAGCACCTTCTATCACCTATCCAAACATAGCTACCACCCAATCTCAATAGAATGTGACCCTTAATTATGTAGCTTCTCAACCCCAACCAGACTTGATCAAGATGTTAATGGAAAAAATGACCAATTTGGAATCATTGCTCTTCAGGTCTCATAACCTTTTATCCTATGATCAAATTTATAACAAACCCATTCATCCATCCATCCCTATCCATGTTTATCCTCCTCAATGGGAATTGCCAAAATTCTCCAAATTCTAAAGGAGGACCCCTAATAGAATTTGAGAGCATTCTGTCATTCTTGCTATTTAATTGCATATGACGATGCTCTCCTTGTTCAAACCTTCCCCATGTCATTATTCAGACCTACCCTTGACTGGTGTAGTGATTTTCCCATGCATTCCATCTTTTCTTTTTCTCAACTAGCTCAAGTCTTTTAAAAACACTTTTTTATGAACACATCTAAAAAGGTTTCTATTACTGACCTATATTTCATTAAGCAATTTGATGACGAGTCAATTGTTGATTTTGTTGCTATATGGAGAGGTCTCATCAACCAAATTTATTTTTCCTTACCCCAACCTGAATTGATTGAACTTTTATTTCAGGGTTGTGCCAAACATATCTCCCTCACTCTTCAAGTTTAAACCTTCCAAAATTTTGATGAGGCATTCACCATAGCATGAAAACTTGAAAATCAAGCCATTAATGAAGGGAAATTGAAGTTATAGAATAAAAATTCTAGTTTTAAATCCAATGACCCTTCCTCTAGTAAAACCTCTAACCAACCCAATCCCAAATCAAAAGAATACATAAACTCAGTTATTCTAAAAATTGATCCACTTCTAATTATCAACCAATCACCTCAAACTTATTCTTTGAACTCTCCTTAGCAACAAAAATAAAACCAAAAACAAACTCTTATAAGATAATATACTCCCATTAGAGAATCATATGCATCAATTTTGGATAAATTTTTCAAAGCCAACTTCCACCAATTAAACCACCTCATCAATTTGATTCTTTTCACCCTGTACCAAGGTGATATAATGAAAATGACCATTGTTCTTTTGACCATGTTATAATAAATGACATTAGTAGATGTAATACCATCAAAAGTCTTTTCTAAAATTTGATTGATAGTGGAGAACTTTCACTTGATAATCCCAATGCACCTCCTAATCAGTCCCTTGACATCTTCTGTAAGCCTTTTCCCAATCACACTCCTTTCACCCAACACCATGACAATAAACCTGAATCATCTCAATCTCATGAAGCACATACAATCAATGTCATTAATAATGATCCCATTGTTGAAGAGACTATTACCTCAATCTCCCAAGTGGAAATATTAAACTCACCTTCTATCCTTCCAAATAACCAAATGGAAGAATCAACCACCCCTCTCTCCTCCCTTGATGGAACCTTATCTTTATCTACCTCTCCTTTGGTGGAAACACCGAAAGAGGTAACCATTATTTTAACCACACCATCTTCTCCCACTCCACTCATTCAAGTGGTAAAACTACCCTCCATCCCTTTGGATACCCAAAAAAAGGAAGTAACCATGTCTATTCTTTCACTTGAGGATACCACAACAACTTCCCCTATCATAGAACCCTCTGCTCTCCCTTCAAAAACCATCCCAAAAGTGGATATTACCTCATCTATTAAACCATCAATTTTGAAACCTTCCATCTAAGATAACCATGAAGAAACCATTCCTTCTTCTCCACCAAAGGGGTTAAGTTTTGAAACCAATAACCAAGGAACTAAACCCATTTACAAGACCCTTTTAAGGCTATTCCAAAGCCTAGAATTCACTTCTCAACCCAACATTGATTTAGCCACCTTTTGGCATCAACTTGGACTTCCTTATCAAAGCAAACCTAAATCCTCAACTTCACTTGAATCTATCCTTAAACCCTTTATCACTTACACTGAATACCAATTCTAAATCCATAATTGAACCATCCCAAATACCTCCACATAAAATTATCAATTCACCTTATGCCTCTTTCACCAAACCAATCAAGAACTTAGGAATTCTTCACACACCTAGTCATAGTCATCCTCCTTTGAGGTTAGACTTAACCCCATCTATTCCACCAAAGAAACCTCCAACTAAACCAGATAAGAAGGTAGAGTCACCCAAACCTGTACCTTGAAATAGACCCATACCACCTCCTTCCCACTTACCTTCCATCTTAGGACCCCATCCTTCTACCATACCAGTTACCTATTCTTCATCTAAGAAACTATCCCCCTTTTCTTCACCTACACCTGTCAAACCATCTAGTTCTCCATCATTATTAACCAATCTATCCACCTCCACTTTTACACCTATAACTAAATCTTCATTATCTAAGTCTTCCACATCCAAGTCTTCAATTTCTAAACCAACCATTACCAAGAAAACCCAACTAAACCATGAACTAAAATCATTCCTCCAACTCCAACTTCCACTCTAAAACCTATGCTTGAAAAGGTTACCACTCCTGAAACCAAAAACCCATTTCTTCCAACACCTTTGCTTGAATCCTATTCAACCATTTTGTATGTTGATGCAAACCTCTTCCATTATCTTACCTCTAATCAAACCCTTTTGACCCTTTATGCCCTAAAACCTCCTGGTTTAATGATAACTTGATTTGTGCATATCATAGGGCACTAAGACATGACATAGAGAACTACAAATCTCTCTAAGCACTTGTTCATAGGCTCTATGATGAGGATGACATGTTATCAGAAGAAACAATCTTACCCCTACTACCAATATTTCCATCAAACCAACCTACCCAACCTTCACCAACTCTCCCTCTCTTACCTAAGGATGAGAGGGAAGAATCAAAACAAACATCAAGCCCCCTTGTCTATACCATTCACTTTGTGACCTGATCTTAGGCCCAATAAAAGGATAAGGGAAAAACCAAAGCCTCCATTCCTTGGACCTACCCATCAACCCCTCAAACCACCAACCTAAACCAAACATCTTCACCCTCACCTTCACAACCACCAAAATCCAAAGTAACCATTTTGGGAGTTTCTCCCTCTAACCCTTCTGCATTCATATAATGGTTAGTATTGAAACAACTTCACCAAAAACTAATGAAAATGAGCATCTATGAACTAATCAACACTTCACCCCACCATCACCAAGTATTGATTGAGGCTTTGGAATCTATAGAGTTTTAATTGAATGATCATCAACTTCTTATGCCCTTGGTTGGAACCCTCCAACTTTTAGCCCTTTTTTACCTTTCAAGATTTTGAAATACCACCCCCTAATCTTGAGGAATCTAGTCCTCCCCTTTTCATTACCACATACATCAATCAAACCTACATTAAAAGGGTTATGAATGATGGAGAAGCTAGCATCGACATTATCTCCTCTCATACATACAACCAACTTCAACTTCCCAAAAATATCATGTTTAAAAGTATGGGAGTCCTTTACTCCTGTAATGATACCATGACCACTACCTTAAGGACTATTGTCCTCCACATTAGTTTGGGGCCTCACACCATTCCCAAACTATTTTATGTTATATAAGGGGAGTTATAATAAAATTTCTTACTTGGAAACCCTTGAATTCATGTTATGGGTTGTATCCCTTCCACCTTATACTACTACATCAAATTTGAGAATGAGGGACACATTGTTACCATCAAAGCAAATCCTAGTCCCTTTTCCTCCTATAGTATGACATCCCAGCCTAATGACATTCTCATTCCTCCTTCATCTACCTCATAACCAAATTCTAATAAAACCACCCCACCAACTATTTCATCATCCTAAATTCTAGTTAAAGACCCCTTGCAATCTACATTTCAACATCTCTCCATGGGGGAATATCAACTTTTAGCCTTAGATGCTTTCCCTACACCACAAGAGTATAGGAATCTCAAATATGGCCCTTCATATGATCCTAATGTTGACACCCTTATCCCTTTTGGGCTCCCCAAAAATCAAACAAATTTATTTTATGGGGGATTCGATCAACCACTTCTTGTTCCCACCACTATCCCATTTATCTGACCATTCAAAGCCAATTTCTCCTACCTAGACAAACTAGCCTTTGATAAAACTTACCTTTATAAGAGCACCTAGAAGGGGTTTGGCCTTAGCCTTTATGAATAGGGACCTCACAAGTTACTCATCATCAAAACTCAAAAACCTCATGAGTTCTTTGGCCTTGGGTTCATACCACCAGAAGAACCCACCTCACTAAAACTCATCATTACCATCGATGAAGATCTTCCATCCTCTTGAACCCCACTTTCCTCGAAGTCAAAATACTGCAATATCATCCTAGCTAGCTTTTTTTATTAGAACCATTATTTTGGGACCCTTGACCTATTTAAATAATGACCAAACTAAGACCATTCCTTTCATCCACCCTAAAATGATCAAAGGTGATTCCCCTACCATTAACACCATCTAATGTAAAGATGATGATTCCATTCTTGCCTACTCAGTGTAGGGTATTCTTATATTCATAAATCTCTACCTCCTAAGATCCAAATCATGATGAATGAATCAACCATTGATGTTGACTTGGGAACTCAAGATAACCCCTACATCATCAAAATTGGCCAATCCTTACATTTTGTAAATTAACATGATTACCCTTATTTTTTCCATGATCATAACATAGTGTTTGTTTGGTCCTATTAGGAAATTCATGTAATTTACCCTTATATTTCCCTCCATAACATTATCACCCATCTTGAGGTTAAAATTGTTTGGAAAAAACATCATAAGATGCATCCTTGCATAGCTCTTCTTATCAAAGAATAAATTCAATACCTCTTATCTATTAATTTCATTCAACCCATTGATTATTCACAATGGGTCTCTAACATCATTCCTATCACCAAACCCATAGGAGGACTTTACCTCTACATTGATTTTCATGACCTCAATCTTGCCTACCCTAAAGATGACTTTCCTTTACCAAGCATTGACCAACTCATTGATCTCATGGTTGACCATGAAATGATATTTCTCATGGATGGTTTCTCAGGATATAATAAGATCTTAATTACCCCTAAATATTAGCACAAAACTTCCTTTATCACCCTATGGGGAACCTTCTACTATAGGGTCATACCTTTAGACTAAAAAATGTAAGAGCAACTTATCATTGGGCCATGACCTACATCTTTCATGATCTCATCCATAAAATCATAAAGGACTATGTGGATGATCTCCTTAGGAAATATAAACACCACAAGGATCAACTATAAATTCTCACTATCATATTTTAATGACTAATCCATTATCATATTAGGCTTAATCCCAAGAAATGCATATTTGAGGTCTTATCTGGAAAACTTTTTAGCTTCATCATTTCTCTTCATAGAATAGAAATAGACCTTGCTAAAGTCAGGGTAATCTTGGAAATGACACCTCCTACTAATCTTACCTAGCTCTATAGCCTATAGGGAAAACTCTGATCCATCCATCAATTCATCTCTAAATTGTTAGATCAATTTTTGCCCTTCCATCACCTCTTAAAGAAAGATACCTCCTTTAAGTGAACCAAATAATGTCAACAAACCTTTAATTCAATCAAGGAGTATCTTCTCTCTCCATGTATCCTCACCCCTCCTAATTAAGATTGGCCCTTTTACCTATATATATTCACCACTGATCATTCCCTAAGGGCCATGCTTGTTCATCATGATGTATAAAATAAAGAGAAAGCCATCTATTACATCAGTTGTATGTTTATTGACTATGAAACTCAGTGTACCTATCCCAAATTTTTTTGTCTCACCTTAGCTTTCATGGCCTCTAAACTCCATCACTATCTTCTTAATCATAAAACCTATGTTATCACTAACCCTAACCCCCTCAAGTTCATACACTCTAAGCCATATCAAAACCAATGTATGGCTAAATGTCTCATGCTTCTAGATAAATTTGATCTAGAGTTCCTTCCACAAAATTCCATTAAAGGGTAGGTCATCACTAACTAATTGGCCAAGGCCCCTCTATCTGAAAATCAACCTCTTCCTCTTGCCTTTCCAGATGAGTTTGTTATAAATTTTTTGTAGGAATAACCCACCTACCAAATGACAATGTTTTTTATGGCTCTAAATACCAGCATGGTGGGGGTGTTATATTTATTCTGATCCCACTCAATGGTGAACCTCTTCCCCTTTCATTTAAACTTGAATTTGAATGCACCAACAATGTGGCTGAGTATGAATCCCTAGTTATAGGTCTTTAAACTACTTTAGCCTTAGGATTCAAAACTATCAGTATCTTTGGTGACTACTAGTTCTTCATCAACTAGGTCACAGGATGTTATCAATGTAAAAACTATGTCCTCTTGAAGTACAAATAACTTATAGACATACTCTTGGCATCATTTGATCACTATCTTATCCAATTCATTCCTTGATCTACCGACAAGTTTATATACAAAATGGCCTCCCTTTCTTCCTAAATTCCATCCCATCCTACTAAATATAAATTATTTGTCACTATCCACCACTTTATCACATCCTCATATATTAGTTCTAATCTCCCTACCATTTTTAGTGTGGAGATGTCTCCTTTTGATAATTGGTACTAGCAAACTTTTGAACACCCTAACCTTGGCATCACTCCTCCCAACCTTTCAAAGAATACCTGAAGAGCCTTTGTTTAGAGTACCTCTCATTACACCATAATGGGGGGAATCTTTTACATACATGGCTTCGATGGCCTCTTTCTCATTTACCTACATAGCCAGGAATCTTCCCACACTATTAAAGAAATGTATGATAGTTTATGGGGGATACTTTAGCAGCCTAGCTATTTCCATGAGTATTCTTTGTCTTGGCTACTATTGGCCCACCCTTAATAAGGACTATTGCAACTATGTAAAGAAGTGTGTCAAATGTTAACACCATGCTAATCCACATTATGCACCACCTCATGGCCTTAAAGTATCTACTAATATTGGCTCTTATCATAATGGGTTCTTGACCTTATTAGGTAAATCAACCCCCATTCTTCACAATGACACCAATATATCATTATTTCTATTGAATATTTCACCAAGTGGGTGGAATCCATCCCCTTATATCCACCAAAGCCCAAAAAATTATCAACTCCATCAATCATCATATCATATACCATTTCAATGTTCCCCATAAGATCATCATTGATAATGGAAAATATTTTAAGAACCAAAAAGTCTAAGGTCTTTGAAATGCTTTTGGCATCAATTTAAGCTTTTTCTCACTTTATTGGCCACAAGCCAATGGATAGATATAATCTTTGAATAAAACTCTCATCAAAATGATCACCAAAGTAGTAAGTGCTTCAGGTTGGGATTGGCATGTGCATATCCCCTTCACTTTATGGGCCTACCACACTAGCATTCAAACTTCTATAGGTGATACCCCTTTCTCTTTCATCTTTGGAGCCAAGGTAGTTTTGCCTCTCAAAGCCCAAATTCCATCCCTTCTCATATATTTACATGAAATCCTTTTTGAAATAAACTATCATCAAGAATGCCTCATGCGTCTTTAACTCCTTCATGAACATCACCTCATAGCCCTTAATCATCTTCTTGTCTATCTATAATGGATCAAACACACATACAACACACATCTAAAAGATCAATATTTCAACATTGGAGACCTCATCCTTAAGGAAAACTAATGTGTAACTAATATAGAAAAAATCAAAAAGGGCAAGTTTGGTTTTAATTGGCTTGGAACCTACATCATAACCCATAAGTATATATCAAGAGCTTACTATTTATCCTCTCTTGAGTGAAAATTAGAACTTGAGCCCTTTAATGCTTCACATTTTCATCCTTTCTATTGTTGAAATAAGGATCAAACTCATTTCTATATCTAACTTAAGTGTGTCCCTTGGTTTATGATATTTTCACTACTTATCACATCCCTAACTCTTTTGGAAACAATAAATTACAACATAGAACCATGTGATTATTCATCACAATTATAACTTAATCTTAAGCATGGGCACCATGGCTCTACCCATGGCATGATTCTCATGGATACTTTTCATCTTTAATCATATGGAATCCCATGGTCAATTATCTCTCAAACCACTTTCCCCATTTAACATTAACCTCTTGTGCTCAAGCTTTGCCTCTATAATGGTTAACTTTTGGATCGTAAATAGACTTGTCCATGTCTAAATTTTCATTCAAAATCACTTGTGTCCATATCACTTGCATGGTAGACTACTCCCTTGAAGGATAGCTATAAAAATCAAATTTTTAGACCACCCCATTTAAGGATGGTTAAGAAATAATCATTTGAATCTTCTCACATTGATCAACTTTAACATCTTATTAAAATAATAAAATGCGACAAATAACCCTATGTCAAAATCCAAGTAAGGAAGCCACAATCAACTCTTATAAATACCATGGGTAGACTTCCCACATTGATCAATATACATGTTATGTTGTAACTGGTTCCTATGTATGACATGGGTAGATTTATTGCATTGATCAGTATACATATCATATTAAGGCATGGACTTGTTTATTATAGTTATTTGGTCACCTATACAAGGGTTAAGGTAACCCACATTAGGTTACCTTTTTCATTTGTTTTAACACTCAACCTCCTACCTATTACCACCCTTCCCTTCATCCTTCTCTAAATTCAAGGGACTATGAGCTTATTTGATACACAGTGATCAAGATATCCTATTTCTCAATCAAAGCATGCTTCTCTGAAGCATTTTATAGGCTTGTGTTCATTAAGTCAATCTAATTATGCTTTCTTTCTTTTTTATCCTTGCCAACTAAAAACATCATGCCCTTTTTTTATTTTCCTCTATTTGGTAGTTCATATGTCTCATAATTTTATCTCTTTCACATTTAGTTTGTTATATGCACCTACTTCATGTGCCCCCATTATATTCCATAACATTATAAACCTAATACACATCTTACCATGAAAAAAACATCAAAAACCATAAATCATGAACAATCATAACATATCATCATAACATCATAAAATTATCATCAAACATCATCAAAATCACAACAAAATATTATTATAACTATCAACATCATAAAAACATATCTATCAAAAACCACAAATATCTTCATCAAATATCTACACTATGAAATCAATAATGATTATAAGCATGCAAAAAATCATATATGTCCTCCACGATCCATAAAATCATAATCATAATGCATCAATACACAACCATCACATAAAAACATAATCATCATAGGAACATAATCATTCATATAATTAACTATTAGTAATATAATCAATAATATCATTAGCATAATAAAAAAATAATCATCATATGTCAGTATATTTATCTCATATACATCTTGCATCATCGACACATAAGGCTGGTATCAAAATAAAAATCATGTACATATAAATCCCCTCTATCAATCCCTTGGGTCACTAGAACCACTACCACCTGCACCCCTACCACCTAAACCATTTGGACCTAGACCTACACTACCATCTGGTGATGCCCCCCTTATATCTTGGCCTATCCCATTATTAATGGAACCCCTACCAAGTTGGCCCTATACTCCCCATAATACATTACCTCTAGTAGCTGGGCTAGCACCATCACCTCATAATATCTAAGCACCTTGATGATGGCTAGGTACTATGTCCTTAGAACTATGTCGATTTTTCCTCTTGTTGCTACCATGACTACTCCTACTCTCTATCTCAATGAGTCTCTTTCCTAAATCACTAACCCCAAAGAGACCTACACTTGATCCTACTTGCTAGTCAGAGTAACAACCTAGATATATAGTGACTATAAATGCCTCTAAAGTAGTAACCTATCCCTATAATATAATCACCTAAGCATAAGCCACTATAAGTGTTGTTAAGACCTATCCATCCTACCCTCCACCTTAAAATTATGCTGGATCCACATCCATGGGTTCTTGGCTCCCATCACCCCAACCAAAATCTAGTATTGCATACCTATCTTGGAACCATTCTACATAACCATCAACAATCCTTGTTTCATTAATATCTACCCTAATTGAGAGCTCCTCAAAATCTAAGACACCATCTTGTGGCTATGAATCAAGTAATAAAAACTCTACCTCCTCCCTCTAAAATCTTGAGAAGTTAGTGGGGATCCCCTACACTAGTCCAAATTATCTTTGTACTTAGTCAAATGGGATATGCTTTATCTTACCATCTCATTTCCCATATACCCATTGCCAACTCTATAGGCTAATAGTGTGAAATATATAACTAGTCCATATTGACTATCTTAGTAAGGTCACCATACTATATCACCATCTACTAAAATCTCTAGTGCATCTCAGAACCACTCAATGTCTCTGGCTCCTCCACCTGCCCCTGTCATGGCACTATCTTGTCTCTAATGTAAGAAACCCACTCTATTATTATAGGCATGTATCCCTCCAGTATTATCCCTAAGGGTCTCAAAACTCAGATATGCTTAGATGCCCAATAATGTATCATAAATCCCACATTAATCCCATATCATCTATTGGCCTGAAACCCCCAAAGATCCTTGTAGATCTAAATTAACAACATTAAGGCCCACCTAAACATAATATTCCCCAATAATATCTCTACTATCACTCCTAATAACAAATATGTGAAGTGCCCATGGCTTGAATCTAGTAATGCAAAATAGGTCACTACCATCATCATCATCATCATCAAGCATCTATCACTAGGGGCCCTCTAGTACAATGGTATAATTATAAATCCACCTGAATGCCACTAGGCATGTACTTGGTCTGCACCATATAATAGGTCCATATGGTAATCTCACTCCTCACTCTTAATGTGGTAAATTATCTCTCCCCAAATAGTTAGCCATTTAATCCTTGCAACATCCTCTAGTAGGATGGTTATCTCCCTAGTTAGCAACCAAAAAGTGTTTGTGGTTGGGTCCCATATCTCAATGAGCATGATGATCATGGATGTATCCCTCAGTAGGTGTTGATAATGATGCATGGCCCTTAGTCCCACTTCTTCCATATGTCTCTACTCACCATCTATCATCACATCTCTAACCTTTATGAAAATCATAGAGACCCATTCCCTTAGTTGAATCTACTCTTAGGCCTACACAAACATTCACATTAACACGTATCCTTGGTTTTCTATTTCACACTAAGTATCCTCCTTCATGTCTCTTTTTTTCAACATTTTACCTATACATGCTACCATTTTCAACACTTTCATAAAAATTCCTCTACATTTCCACTTTTACCATCTTAAACTTGTTTTATAAGAATTCCTCTACATTACACATTTTCCTAAAATTTTATCCTAAATATTTGACTATTGATGGTTCCTAGAACCATCATTGGTCCTTTAAGACCCTTTTATTCCTAGGTTTGACCAACACTAATTGGTTGAACTATCATCGGTCATTATGAGTGACTGTCAGTGATATGAACCTTGAACCTATAACCTAAAACATCTACAAATCCCATATCCTTCTCACTTAACCCACCTACACCTCTTATAATACCCAAAAAAACCCAACACACCCTTTCCCCATCACTTTCATCCACAAGATTTACCTAAATCACCCAAACTTAACCCTAGGGCACTATTTACCCTACACCCTAAACCATTATCTAATCCTCCCTCTCTTTAATTCCACTCTCTACAACACAAATTAATTTAATTATAAATTTTAAAACACAAATAACCTCATTCTATGATTGATGGTGTGGTTAGAGACCCTATCCTACTACGTGGTTTCACCTTCATCCACCTTCCATCTCATCCACACTCAATCCACCACTTGATCACCTCTAAATAAAAAAACACAACCATAAGTAGACAAAACATGCCAAATATTTTGATTAAATTTCCAAATGTGGCAAATGACCTTTCTTTTTTACTTTTACCCCCTCTACCATTTAGGGTTTTCACTTAACTAGCACCAGTTAAGGTGACCGTCATTGGTTTACCCTTGGGGTAATCCCTGATCATCACCAATCAAGACCCTCAAGTGTATGCCTTTTTCCTTTAAATTTTCCAATTATTTTTATTGATTAACTTTTCAATCACCCCACCTAGGTGTTGACTCTTCATCTTACTCCTATACTTAATCCCCTTGGGGTGACCCATTTGAACAAATCTTTAATCAACATATAAGAACTAAATTTAGCCTAAAGTTATTTTTGGATTTCATGTCCATGGAACTATGTAGGTAGTGTCTACTTGCCTAATCCATATGGAGTTAGCTTGACCATCCCCTACCAACCCATACCCATCCTACCACCTGTTACACCACATCCACCTCAATGTTGGTTATTTTTAACTCATATCATTCACATGTTTTGTGACAACTTTGCATGGTCACTTTAACCACACTAACCAACCTTGCCATGTTGAACTTTTTAACTTTATACCACCTTGTTCATGACCTAACCAATTGTGTTATTTCATGAGATCACTTCCTATTGTGGATACATGTGACCAACATTGACCTTGTCTAGATGCCTTGATAGGCCTGACCTGATTAACTATGACCAATGTTATGGATTGTTCACCTTTGTCATAGGTCCCTCTAGCATCACCCTTATTTTTACCAACATTGACAACTTTAGTCTTTACATGATCTTGACTATCACTCTGAGTCGCATTTTGTGTCCATGTTTGCATCTCAAATGCCCAACCTTTTCCTATCACCCACCTCATGATTACCCATTTATCAAACCCTAACCCAATTTTGCTTTCACCTTATCAATCTCTAGTTTGAGGGGGAACACATCCCCCTATCCTTGGGTAAATCAGACCTTGACCTAAAAACTATTCAATTTTTATTTTGCAACTTACCAAACCAAAGCCACATAATAAAAAGGGGTAAAATGTAGACACTCAAAAATATAACTTAGATCATTGTCGATGTCGAACCACCATGGACCCCCTTTCAATCCTTAGATTATATTATCATCTATATAACTCATTTCAAACCTTTACCATTGACTTAAATTTTTAATCCATATATCTACTTTTGACCCTTTTTTCATCCAAGCCCTTGACTGCTACTAGTCAGCCTAACTGGTGACAGTTACCCTAATTGTCGCTAGTCAAGACCACAAGCCTGCTTTAAATAAACTTTTGGATTTGTGCAATATAATCATTGCACAAATTAGTAACTTAATTATGTGAAGCAAATCATCTTTAAAACATTCTTAATTATTATCTTTTTCCCTTATCTAATTAGTAACTTCCTCCATCCCAATTAGTAACTTCATCCTACAAAAGGAGAAGAGGAGGAAGTGAAAAAGATCCACAAATGAATTCATGTCCAAGCTATTATAGTTTCTTATGTGGGTATCCAAAATCACTTTAGTATGCAAGCAATAATATTGGAGACCCGAAACTATATCTACATCACTTTGAAATTCTAAATTACCATCACTTTGGTCAAATTACCTCAACCTTCCACCATCAAGTTACAGGTATCTTGTGATTATTTTAATTGATTTATCTTATTTCTAACCTCCCTACCCTAACCAAACCTCTTAACATCTTATTCTCTCTCCCATAGACTTATATCAAAACCCCCACATGTTTATTCATTATTCTATAACTCCACTTCAACATCCTCCTAGAATACATAGGAAACCACTAACGATTAACCCAACCACTGATAGTTACTTTAACTATCACTGGTTGCCCAATTATTGCTAGTCAAACCCAACCATTGATGGTTCACTTGATCACCACCAGTCACTATGGCACTAAAATCTAGCAAGCTATTTTGATCCCTTTACCCTCAACCAAACCCAATTTTCTTTGTTACTACTTGATAATAGTAACCTTTTTGATTTTTTGAACCAGACCCTGACCTTGTTAACATAAGTATTGACCCACTTTTTGTTATTTGAGTCATTTTATTTAAACAAGAATTTACCTTCTCTTTCTTTCACATATTTAATTTCATATCATTAAATATAATTATCCTTTATTTTTGTTTCTATCAACTTAATTATCATAACAGTGGGTTGACAGCCTCTTAGTAAGCACTATGCTTCTTAGATCTAGCTCATACTAGGTAGGCCACTCAACCATCCATCTAACAAACCCCTTTTCAAGTATTTTTATTATCTCTAGGTTATTCCTTCCTAGCCAAAGAGGAGTTCCCACTATCATTTGGATTCATGCATGTACTTTACTAGGTATTTTTCTACACACCCTATTACTAGTTTCATTACTTTACTTCCAAATTAAGAAATGAGTAAAATTAACTAAAACAAAGTGTGACCCATAGATTATATGGCCAACCTGTGAAGATTTTATTGAGATATGTAAGATGTATTAAGGGTTAAGGCAAGTATTATGTCTAACCTAGAAGATAATAATCATGAAGGCTCTATAAAAGGTGAAATCAAAGGTGATGATTTCTAGACTTGTGAGAAAGGTCTCTAAGTAAAGGAAGAGTATAGAGTTGAGAGGCGAAGGAGAGTAAGGGTAACTAGTGGATGGATTGAAGAATAGATCAAGTTGATGACTATGTGTATAACCTATAGGTAATATATAAGATTTTATAAATAATGCTCTTACAAGTTTGAAGACTTGTGAAAGAGAAGAGGTGTGTGTGAGAGTTCTAGAGTGAAGGAAAGGAGAAAGGGTGGGTGCCTAGTGGATGGGTTTTAGATCAAAGCACATTGATGACTATTTTTATGAACTATAAGTCATATTTATGATGTCAAAAATAATGCTCTTACAATTTTGAATATTGAGGATGAGTAAATAGGTTTAGAGTGATCCAAAAGGATGTTTTAGATGCCTTGAGTGTGACCAAAGGATATATGGTGTCTATGTAATCTTAGTCATTAATTTGAGAGGTAGATTAGAGTGTGGACTATGTGTATAACCATATGTTCATGTTGTTTATAAGTTTAAAGTGATCCAAAATATGGTTTTATATGTTTTTAGTTGTGTGAAGAAGTGAAGGGGGATGATATACATTATGTCTCCATCATATTGGTAGGAAATCAATGTCTAGGGGATGTTCATATCATAGGTATTAGGAGGGTGCTACACATCTACATCAAAAGGACTTTACCATCCTAAGGGAAGGTGATCCTTGTAGAATAGGTGTTTCACTATAGTCTGGTTAGAAGGAATTGACCATCTTAGGGGTAGGTGTTCCTTATGGAATAGGTGTTCTACTAAAGTCACATATTTATAATACCTTATAGGATAAGTAGTGGATGTATTTGTATGATTTTTAGTGGGTTTTATTCCCCATGAGGGTTTCCCATATTAGATGTTATGTATGATGTGCTTCTCTTGTTCATGCTTTGATGGTAATCTAGTTGCATATGCTTGTTGTGTTAATTCATGATTTTCATTGAATGAATGATAAATAATTTGAAAGTGAAATATTGGTTGACTAATTCACACCCCCCTCTTATTCATATTTTACCTTTAATAATTGGTATCAGAGTAGGTCCTTTGGAGGAAGATTAACAACTTGAAGGAGATTCTATGTAGCACAAGATGGATAAGCAATTGAAGAAAGAGAATTAATAGTGGAAGGCTATGATAAAGGCACTTGAAGAGAATATATGAACTTTGAAGAAATATGCCAAAGAAGATGAGAAATTTATCAATGATCTTAAGGTTTAACTAGAAGATTCTAAGGCAAGTTTGAGTTCAAATGAGGAAAGTTGCTCAAAAGAAAAGGACATCATGTATGATGAAGAAGTTTTATATGATAGTGGAGAAGAAGAAGTTTTCTATGATAGTGAGGAAGAAGTAGATCTAGGAGCTGAGATCATAAAGATGAATCACAAGATGAGTCATGTGATCAAAGGTCTTGAAGCACAAGTCAGTTCTCTTAAGGGAAGTTTGTTAGGCCAGACCAAGAGAGATGAGAAGAAGTATCAAGAGATGATCAAGTCTGTTGAAGAAAAAAAAATTATATTGAAGGATGCCATGGCTAAAGAAGCCAAGGAGGATAATGAGGTCATAAAATATGTCAGAGGTTAGTTAGAGGTTTCAAATGGTATCCTAAAATTAAGAGAAGAAGAGTGCAGATATCTCAAGACTAAATTAAAAGAAACCAATACCAAGGTGAGTTCAAAGTAAGGTGAGCATGGTGAGTTGAATACTAATCTTAATTCCTTGAGAGTAGAGCATGAACAACTCATAAATAAGTTGGATAAGATGGAAAAGGAACATGTAAAGCTTGAGCAAGCTAGGAAGAATGTAAGCTTTGAAATCAATGAAAGAAGGTCTGTTAGACACCAAATGCTTCAAGGTATTCTATGTTATGCCAAGTTCTTTGTTATACATGTAATAAGTATGGTCATAGAGCTAAGGACTATATATGTAAGTTAGTTAAGTTTGGACATTCATGGAGCTATGATAGGAGTTTTTGGCCAAATATTAATCATAATTCAAATCTATAAAAAGGTATGAGTGAATTTGTTTATTTCATTTGTGATAAGAAAGGCAATATTGCTAGACTTTGTCCTAGTAAATTTTATACACCCTCAAGTCATCTTAAGAAGGGATAGACTACTAGAAAGTATATCAAAAGTCAAAACATGATGTGGAGACCTAACACAATGAAGGCTAGTCTTATTGAATTCAAAGATCAAACTTATGACACTATAGAAAAGGAATTAGTTTTTGAGGTGTCTCAAGAGTATCAAGGAAGCTTGATATCAATCTAAATGGAAAAGAAGGTGGATGATCCAAGAATCAAGTTAGTTATACCATTCAAAGCCAAGGAGAATCTGAAAGAAGGATCTCAATCTGATGGTTTATTTGTTATAGTTGAATAATTTTTGGGTAAGAAGGAGTTTCATGATTTCCAAGAGTTCTTGTTATCTAATTTCAAATAGTATAAGGTGTTAGTTGAAGATATATGCCAAGAACCTATGTTTCCATCATGCATTGTCAAGGAAGCCAAAGAAGAGATGGATGCCAAGCAAGTTGTTCCTCTTAATAAAAGGAATAAGAAGAAGGGTCTTCAGTCATGTGATGAGGATTGGTATTCTCATTTGTTCTAGGTCATTTTGAAGTAGAGATATATTTGTTGTGCTTCATAAAGACATTTCTTCATTTGAAGAAACATGTGGTCTCGTAAGGGTATTTTTAGTCTAGAGGGTTAGATTAAATGTTTCTAGGTGGTAAAGGAGGATTTGTGAGTTATCAAGATTATATTTTTGTATAGAAAGGTTTGTTGACCTTATTATAGCATGCTCCAGGTGGTTTTTGGTCTGAACGTATGTTGAAGTCAAATTGAATATTTTTGAGTGCTCTCAATTTTCTTAGTTTTTGGCTTAAGGGCAAGCAAGCCTAAAATGGGTTATAGGATGTATGGGTTGAAAAAAATATGGAGGCTCAAATATTGGTATATAAGTGTGTGATGATTATCTCCAAGTGTGAAATAAGTTTCATTGGTGGGTGTTGACGAGAAGGAGGTTTGTTGACCCTGTTTGTTTTGAGATTTTAGAGTTTTAGGTTATGCTGGAAAAGTGGTTTGCCTTATGAGTTGAGGTATGAAGATTATTAATAGGTTTAATGGTCTAAATGGGTTGTAAAATCAAGATTAATATATATTTTAAGGTTTATGGTTTTCAAATTATTCAAGTTTTTGTCAAGATGGAGGCTTAATTGGCAAGTAGGTTTGTGAAAGAAGTATGTTTCAGAGGATGAGATAGGTGATAAAAATTGGTGTGATTGAGGGGAAATATGAGAGAGAGATATATATATTGAAGTTTTAGGTATTGAAGATGAATTTAATGAAATTTGTGGGCTCTACAAGTTTTAGGTAGGGCTCCAAGGAGTCTAAATAAGCCTAGTGTGAAGAAGAGTGCTTTTTTATCAATTTTTCCAAAAGAGCATGGTATGAGTGTTTCAATGTAAGTTATATGGTTAATTTATAAAATATTTTATATTTAGTGTTTGGATTTAAGATCTATTGGTATTCTTAGAGGTGGCTTTCAAGTGAGAGTGTGAAAGCAAAATGGTGTCATTTGAAGACCCAATGCAGTTTAGTATTATGAGTTTGATATTTTCATGTTTTTGAGGCCATGAAGGTATTATAAAACGTTCTATAGGTGAGATTTGGTTATGAAGATAAAGGGGGAGTATTTTAGGATGGCATAAGGAGGAGCATAGAGTTAGGGAGAGGTAACTCAAATGACTTGAGAAGCTATGCATGATGTGAAGGGAAGCATATGTGAGATGTTTTAGTCAAATTAAAGATGTGGTGATATCTACTACATATGAGAATTCAATAAGTTTGATATGATGACTTGATCAAACCTAGTCATAATTATGAAAATATGTTGAATCTTCTTGCATAAGCAAAGGAAGCTTGTGAATTTTATAGGTAAATAGGTCCAAGGATCAGAATAGCCCAAGTTCATATTGATGTATGTCAAAGAATAGATGACATGAGATAGAGCATGATGTTAGGGGGAGATTTATAGCCTCTAAGAGTAGTTTTTTAGGTCCAAGGATTAGAGACGTCCAATTTTAGTTTGATACATGTCAAAGGGGGAACAATCATTTCATATGAGGTATGTAAGTATCCTAAACACTTAGAAGCATATTTGAATACATTCATGATGTTAAGAGGATATTGGTGGCTAATTAGTCCACTTTGTCATTAATGACAAAAGGAGAGAAATAAAATAAGAGTTTTCCATCAATGACAAAGGGGGATACTGTTACAAGTGTTTTCATTGATATCAAAGATTGATGTCATATGTACATTGATGCCAAAGGTAGTGATAAAGTGGTGATGTCATGATGATGATGAGTTTGAGATTAAAGTTTTGAAATGTATGATTTAGATGCATATGATTTAAGGTAAAAATATTTTTAGGTTTATTATATTATATCTATCATTTTTATGTGGTTTTAGGTTAAGGAGAGAAGACAAGCATGTGAACAGTGTGTTGGCATAGGCTTGGTAACCTAGCATGTAACCATGGATATTTATTATATGCTTGGATAGGAAGTTGATGAATGTTATGTATGATGATATCATGTTTTATATGTCTTATGGTGTAACAATATTTCTTAAAATGCTTATGGGAATGCATGGTGCTCATTCAGTTCTTCATTATGTTCGTCTAGGCATAGTTAGTTCTATGGTAGAAAAAATTGAGTAGGAAATTTGATGGCATCATATTCCACACATGTGAATGTTTTAGGATCATATTGATATATGGATGGATTTCCCTATGTGAGGATATCATATGGTTTAAATTTAAGGTCATGATGTTAAGCATATCTAAAGATATATGGATAAAGTTGGCCTCTCAGATAAAAGTTCACTAAGTTTCTATATTTAGCCAGACTATCACTACACATCATGTAGATATGTCTAAACCAGTATGTTTATGCATTTAATTAGGTACAAATGAATTTAATTATGGTCAAATGTTTACATGTAATTTTTTTCTATATTACTGAGAAGCTACCCTAAAAATTTAGAGTCTTCAAGTGATTTATAGCTCAAATTATGAAGCTTCAAAGTTACTCTAGTAATATGATGGGCCAAAAATCATCAAGTTTAATCACATTGAATTCTGAGGTCATTGGTATATAATATCCAACAATGAGTGATTAATCTTACATATTGAGATCAATGGTTCATATGAAATCAACATGTCAAAGGTTGCACACACTGGTGACAAGTGTCACAAGTTCGTTAATCTTACAAAAGATCAATAGTGAGCAGTGGTTCATACTTATGAAGATATATAGTACATGAGAAGTCAAAGAGTCAACAAAACATGTGGAACTAACAAGTGGTACAAGTGTATGGGTTGACAAAAAATTGTTTAAAAATCATAATATGGTGCCAAGTGTCATAATCATGGGAGTTCTAATCTAGATCTAATGGTGAGTGTTTCAAGATAAAGATTAAGTAACTCAAAAGAGATCGATAGAGCACATTTATTCCAAATTATCAAGAAGCAACAAGATGATGATAAGTGTTTGATGTTTAACTATTTAACATAGTTAAAGATCAGGCTAATTTTGAGGAATATCAATGATACCTATTTGTTCAAACTATGAGAGGACATGAGATGATGACAAAGTGTTTGATGCTTAACAATGATCGTTGGAATTTGATTTTGTAAAGTAACAAAGGAAGAACTAATGATTAGTGTTTGAGCTATAAATTTTGATCCAAGACTAATTTATTGATTCAATAAAAATAAAAAATTTAGATGACTTAAAGGTGCATCTATTGAATCTAGTTATAAGGTTTGAATGTTTGTACAATCAAAGTTATTTAGATCTAAAGTTGACTATGTGTTTGACCATGTTTTGCAACTAACCCAAGAAAAATATTTGAGTTATTCTAGTGGTATTTGGATGTTTCAAAGGGATTGAGCTATTGGAGAGTTTTTAAAACTCCATGAGGATCATTTATATGGATTTTTTAGGTTTGACCAATCCATATTCAGTATGAATAAATGCATAGAAGTTGATTGTTTTTTCATTCATGGTATTCTTATGTATAAGTATAATGTTTGAGTAGATTGAGAATACACATATGTGTGTAATGATGAATGTAATCATTTGATGATGTCTAATAGGTCATGTGGAGTGAGATTATGAATTTGGAAGTGGTCTTGTGTTTCTAATTTTCTCATTACAGTGATAAAGGGGTAAATAGGTCTCCATGAGGCCTATAAGGGCTAGTAAGGCCTAATTAAAAGGTGTAGCTACTTAAGTGTGACCCATGGATTCTATGGCCAACATATGAATATGTTATTGATCTATGTAATATGACTTAAGGAAAATATTATGGCTAACCTAAAAGATAATAATCATGAAGGTTATATAAAAGGTGAAATCAAAGGTGATGATGTATAGACTTGTGAGAAGGGGCTCTAAGTGGAGGAAGAGTATAGATTTGAGAGGTGAAAGAGAGTAAGGGTGCCTAATGGATGTATTAGAGAACATATCAGGTTTATGACTATGTGTATGACTTATAGGTCATATTTTTTTATGTCAAAAATAATGTTCTTACAAGTTTGAAGACATATGAAAGAGAAGAGGTGTGTGTGAGAGTTGTAAAGTGAAGGAAGAAAAAAGGGTGGGTGCCCACTAGATGGGTTGTAGAGTAGAGCATATTGATGATTGTGTGTATGACCTATAGTTCATATTTTTGATGTTATAAATAGTGCTCTTGTAGGTTTGAATATTGAAGATGAGTGAAGAGGTCTAGAGTGATCCAAAAAGATGTTTTGGATGCCTTTAGTGTGAACAAAGGATAAATGATGACTGTGTAAGCTTGGTGGTTGATTCAAGAGATGAACAGAGTGTGGATTGTGTGTATGACCATTTGGTCATGTTGTTGAGGTTATGATAGATTTATTGTTATGAAGTGTAGAGTGTTCAAAAAAGTGGTTTTGGATGTTTATAACTATGTGAAGAAGTAGAGGGGGATGATATACATTATATCTCCATCAAATTGGTAGGAAATCAGTGTTTAGGAGATTTTCATATCATAGGTGTTGGGATGGTGCTCAAAATCTAAGTCAGAAGGATTTCACTTGTGGCAGGTTCTCCTTATGAAATAGGTGTTTCACTAATGTTAGGTTAGAAGGACTTGACCATTCTAGGGGAAGGTGCTCCTTATGTAATGTGTGTTCCATTAAAGTCTCATGTTTTTAATACCTTATATGACAAGTAGTCTATGTGTTTGTAGGCTTGAGAGTCAATTTTATTCCCCATGAGGGTTTCCCACATTAGATGTTGTGTTATGATGTGATTCTCTTATTCATGCTTTGATGGTAATCTAGTTGCATATGATTGTTGTGTTGATTCATGATTATCAATGAATGAATGATAATTTATATAAAAGTGAAAAATTGGTTGATAGATTCATCCCCACTCTTATTCTTCTTGTAACTCCAATAATTTATTATTCAAGGTTATTTAGATTTTGAAGCTGCACAAGATCAGTTTGTCAAAGGAATTTATGGTAAGTTTATTTGATGACTACCTAATCTAATCAAGATGTTTGTTATATAAAATTCCATATTTCCCATTCCTACCAACATGAATTAGTCATTTTGGGTGTTATGGGGATGCATGCAATGTAGGAGTGAATGACGAAAAATTATGTAGATAAATTTGAACCTAAACCTAGAATAATAGAGGATGAAAATAGGAGAGTGAAACTAATATTCTAGGATTAGAAAGATAACTTTGACAATAGAGGATATGGAACAAATAAAATAATCTAAACTTAATTGAGAGTAGGAGTAGGAATATGGTAGAAGATGCTAAAGAAAGGGGAGCCTAGAGAGAGGATTTACAAGGTGTAGTAAGTAGAGTAGATGTAGAGTATGATTAAAAAGGGATTGAGGAATATGAAGATAGAGTTAAAATTATGGAAGAGATGGATTAGAGTGAGGAAGAATAAATTAGAATAAAAATAGAGAAATTAAAATATAGAAGTAATTCACAGTCAAGAAGAAAAGTGCTTAAAGAAGTAGAAGAATATTCGTGAGAAGAGATTATTCAGAAGTGTAGAAATATGAAATGTTTAGTATCACAATTTCAAGAATTTGAGGATAAATATTATTCATTTCTAGAGTACACATCCCACCAACCCATTTTTTATTTAGTTAAAACACCAATAATAAAGGAAGGGATGGGAAGAAGTTGGTTTGATTCATTCACAGATAAGTTTGGAAAGCTTAGTGTAGAGACAAAGAAATAATTTTATAATAATATGGTGGAAAAAGTTGTATTTAATTTTTAAGGAAGCTTTAAAATGCTAGTAAAAAGTATGTAAAATCCTATAATCATAGTGACCAATGTGAAATAGCCTATAGTTGTAGACATGAGTGCACAACAATAACTAGTGTCAACCTTTATAAGTACCCCAACTATGAATTACAGTCTGAGAATATTTTTGTGTTGACACAATATGATGTGTTAATGAAACCTAAGCACTACCTATTAACCTATGATAAGAAGTGGTAGGTCAAAGGAATAATTATTGATGATGTGAATAAGTGTGAACTCATAGAATATTTATCAGGTCACACTTTAGAGTTTATTACGAGAGAGATGTAAATAACATAGATATACAACAAGTTAAAGTATAGTTAGTGGAAGAATTAAAAATTAATAAGTGCACAAGTTTGACTATTCAAGACCTAAAGGAGATCAGGCAACATAGTGGAGGATTTGTGTGCGACTATGATTGTATATTCTCAAATGTGATGAATAAAATTGATTTTGTCATGAAAGATAAGGATAAATCTTCTTAGTTCATAGAAGTATTTCACTCAAGAATTATATTTTCTATTATACAGTATCATTTAAAAACAAACATTGATGCTTGATTTATTGCACTAAGAGTATAACAAATTAAATATTGTGGAGATGATCTAGTCAATGGATCCAAAGTAGAAGAAAAGATGTATGCTTTCATGAAGAGGTTCAATGAGATGCATGAAAGTGATAAATCTAAACTAGGTTTATGGTGCATAGAGTTTGGGTGAGAGTTACATCATAGGAATTATTACCCTAAGCTAAATCCATAATTCTATGAACTCTATAGAGTAGTAGGGAACATAACCACTAAATGTCAACTACTACAACAATAAATATAAATGTCTCAGTCTAGTTTGTACTATAGTTTTTCTTAGTCAACTAACCATGATGAAAAGAGTTGCCAATCCTTGTAGGAATTACAATAAAATATTATTAAGAATTTCTTGACATTTGTAGTGCAATAATTACACACTACTAAGTAAGGAATCTTAATCCAAGAGGTAGAAATAGAAAGTGTAACACAAGGTAGTTCCAAATGGGTACCCTCGTCACCTTATTATCAATATCAATTTTAGGGTTTGGCTAGTTAGATGCCATGATCAACACAATACAAGTACCAAAATTCATGGAATAATGTGATCACATAAAAATAATAATAAATTTGGGCTCCTAAATCACCTCATCATTAGTATGATGGATATAATGCATAGAAACAGTAGCAAGGAGGATTTGGTGTACAACAGTCACATTATTGGGGTTATCAGCATAATGAAAGAGGATATATAAGGGGATACTAAGGAGGATATCAAGGTGGTTGTAAAAATTATAATAGATAAACTATCTATCCCATACAATGTTATTTATATGGTGAGTATAATCATTTTACATGAAATTATACTACTAACACACAGAGATAGTATATTATGTGTATTATAGAGTGTAAGGGCAACATCAAATGTAAGATTGCCCTGTTTTGGAAAATTTGAGAAAATAAAAAAAAATGCATAAGGTGAAATTGATTAATGCATATACCAAATAAAATGAATAAATACAAGTAATTACTTGGTATCAATGTGTAGAGTAAGGATTGCCTACATTAAAGATGCCATAGGATCAAGGAATCAAAAAGGTGAAACAAGACAAATATTCTAACCATACAATAAATAAGGACTTAATTTACCAATCTAAGTAGGTCTTTCAAGACATACAATATTATAATATGTTAAATAGATATGTCATAGCCATAAAGACACAAATGTATGGCCAAACTGTATGGATCATGAAGCAAGAAGGTGTTGTGATAGTGCTCATAGAATTTTTACAATAGATCAACACACTTCATAATTAATATATCTCCCATAATATTAAAAAACTTTTACATAATCTTCTAGAGTATGCATAGAGGGGATGACAACATACCAACAAGGTGGTCTAGTATGTTAAAATAAAGAAACCATAAGATGTATACTCATGAATGGACATTGAGCTTGTAGGATATAAAATATCAAATACAATATTTGACTTTGGGAGTACAGTTAATATGATCCTAAGATCTACATGGGAATCCATTGTTATTATAAACTTGATCTACAATCTTATAAACCTCAACCTTGTAGACTACAAGCAGGTAGAATTGATTGGTCTCCTTCAAGATGTGAAGATTAGTGTGGTTGAGTTAAGTTTGCATGGTGATTCTGAAGTCATTGTCATGAAGGAAGTTGAGACCCATTACCCTATCTTAATTGGTAAAAAATGGGATTATGATGGTCAAATGACTATTAACACAATGCATAATAAACTAAAAGATCATCAAGGAGACATGATAGTTGTCATCCCTTTGAATTAATTAGAATATAAGCCTAACATAATTCTAAAATTAATAAAGTCACTGTATGCTTATGATGATAATAGTTTATTTAAATTCAGCACAAATACATAGAAGAATGCACTTGGAGATGTCAAGTGTTATTTCTTGAACCCATAAATAGAGAAACCATAGATTAAAAAATAACCTTTTTTTATGTTGGTGATAAAAAGATCTTTAGCACCCCAGTTTTAACTTGAAGGTTATAACTCTCCATCAATACAATATCCTACTAATTCAGAGTGGATTTCATATATAATATAGGTGTAACAATAATGGACTATATAGAACCTACTCCAGATGGTGTGTTACCTTGAGAAACAACATCTTCCATAAAGTGGTGATTTAGACATCCATATGTTGAAGTAGGCTAGGTGAGATCACAATATATGATCATTGCATATGGTTTTGGCCATTGCAAATCAATTACCTCAATACTTTATGATATAGGATATTTATCCATTCATTTTAAGGTTAGAACACCATGTGCCAGAGGTGGATCAAATATTCAAGGCAATCATCTATGTGCTAAAAGGAACTACTACAACTTGGTGGTCAATGCATAGAGATTCATAGATATATTGGGAGGAAGCATGTGCATTTTATGCATATAATTTTAGTTACCACTTGTTGTAAAATAAAAATGGCCATTATTTCAATAAAGCTAATGTACTGAGATACACATTCATTGATGTGTAGATATATGGTCTATGTAAGGAGTGGATCCAAGGTATTGGGTAAATAATTTCAGCCACAAACTAGTACCACTACCAATAATTTGGTACATGCATTAAAAGTGCATGAGAGAAACCAAAAATTGGGAACAAGTGTAATAATACTTCAATCAATTTTTTGTCTTTGAGTATATAAAGTACACAATACATTGTATAAACTAAAAATATTTCTATGTCATGGATGAGCAAAAGATTTGGGAGAGTCATCATCACAGTAGGAATAAACTCATGATTTAAATTTCACACTTCACAATTACAATTCTAGTCAAATAATAATCTGAACCAACACTAGGTCAAAGCACATAATAAGTTGAATAATAATGGTTTCACAACATAAACATTTTGGAGCAGGAAGGGACTACACTCTATGACAGGATTTACCCAATGGATCAAACAAAGTGTATCAAAAATCACTGAGAAAGATTGAATAAAACATTGGAACATAGTCAATTACTAAGTTTGTGACTATGAGAGACTACTAGGGGTAGGAATAGATTTGAGGTATTGTGGTTGCTACAAGACTATCAAGATATTTTCTTGACTAAATTATCTGAAGTAAAAGGTGTATATCCAACATTGGGGGACATACACATAGAGTTGAAAGAATTTGATTAACCCATTAAAGGGCATGTACATGTTAAACCCTAATATGAAAATAAAAATAAAAGATGAACTAGATAAAATGAAAAAATATGAAATGATTTATCTAATGGAAAAAGTAGATTAGGTGAGTCCCATAGTGATACAACCAAACAAGTCTATGGAAATTATAGTTTGTGGAGACACATAATTAATGACACGTGTATAAATGATTAATTTACAATAACATTCATAGATGAATTCCTCGAGTCGGTCATAGATCATGAAGTGTACTCATTCATAAATGGATTCAATGGGTAACATCAAATTATGATCATAGAAGATGACCAAGCTAAGACAAACTTTGAAACTGAATGGGGGTCATTTACATATAAGGTAATGCCCTTTGGTTTAAATAATATGCCATCATTTTTATCTATAGTTATAGTAATAATGTTTAAAGACTTCATTCATGATTTCCTAGAAGTATAATTAGATATTTGGTCTTTCTTTTCCTTGTTTAAAGAGCATCTATCAAAAAAGTGATTAATGCTATAATGGTATCAAGTTCTATGCATTGATTTGAATTTTAAGAATTGTTTGTTTACCATGCCTTATGGTGTTCTTCTAGGCAATGTCATATGTAGTGATGGACTATAAGTTTACCAAGCTAAGATTATTGTAATAGTGATGATGCCACCCCCAAATAGCTTTATAAAATTATGCACCTTTCTAGTGTTTATGAGATACTATAGAAAATTTATCAAAGGATACTCAATCATATATGCACTAATGTAAAAACTATTACAAAAATAGAAAACGTTTGAGTGGACATCAAAATTCCAAACAATATTTATTAAGCTCAAATAAAGGTTGATAACATCACCTATTTTAGTTTTTATTGAATTGAAAAATCCATTCCACGTACATGTGTATGTTTCTAGTATTACACTAGGGGTTGTATTAGTGCAGCAAAGGGATTGTGGGTTGGATCATCCCATACATTTTTATAGAAATAAGCTATCAAAAATAGAGAAGAACTATACAAATATATAGAGAGAGGCCTTATTTATGGTATTTTCATTGTAAAATTTCAACATTATATTTTGGTCACATCATTTTAACTTTTCATAGACCACTAGGTATTGTGATACTTGGTTAACAAGATGATGTTGGGAGTTTCTAGGTGGCTAATTTTGTTTCAAGAGTTTTAATTCTGAATCAATATAAACCTAGGTCAAGAAAATGTTAGACCCTATCATCTGAGTAGGATAAAAAATGGTAAAGAACCAAAATAAATAGAGGATGAGTCCTATATGCACACTTGTTCAAGGCTTTTACAATATCAAATAATATGGAAGACATTAAAAAATTATTAAAATAAGTAAATTTCCCCATGAATTATATGGAAAGGGATAAAAATAAAATGGTCACCTAAGATATCCCATATAATCTCATCAATTGAGTTATGTACAAGATTGGGAAAGATGATGTGTTATGTAGAATAACATTAGAACATGATGTTAGGACTTGTTCCAAAGTCTTAACGTTAGGTTAGTTTTTTGGTAGAAAATAATTACTATTGAAAATGGGGCATGCATCTTTTATAAAGACACCCCATAAAATAAATAAACTTAGTTTAATTATTAGGTAGTTTTTATGTTTTATGTTTATTAATTAGATTTGCTCTACGGGTTGTTTTCCTGTATTTAGTTGGTTATTGGATTAGTTGTTTTTACCGGTCATTGGTAAAAACTATATAAATCCATATTTGCTTTTTGAAAGGGTTAACAGAGTAAAGGCACCCTTATGTAATTGTTATTTTGAAAATGAAATGTGAGTATGATTCTATACTTAACAATAATACATGGGTTTTAGTTGATCCTCCTCCACATGTTAAACCGATCGGATGTAAATGGGTTTATAGGACTAAGTATAAATTAGATGGTTCTATTGATAAACATAAGGCACGACTTGTTGCCAAAGGATATGCGCAACAATAAGGTATTGATTATGAGGAAACATTTGCACCAACTGCCAAATGGCACACTATTCGTATGGTACTTGCCTTAGCAGCACAAAATGGTTGGAAAGTACATCAGTTGGATGTTAAAAGTGCTTTTTTAAATGGTGATTTATAGGAAGAAGTCTATATGAAACAACCTCAGGGTTTTGAATAGGTGGGTGCTGAACACAAAGTGTGTAAATTGACAAAAGCTTTGTATGGGCTCAAACAGGCACCCAGGGCTTGGTATGAGAAAATGGATTCATACTTGAAATCCATTGGTTTTCATCGTAGTGAATCAGATGATACTCTCTATTTTCGAGTGTAGGGTAAGAAAATGGTGAATTAGTTCTCTATGTTGATGACTTGTTTATTGCAGGTAATGATGAAAATCATAATAAGTCTGTGAATAAGGAATTAAAAGATGGGTTTGAGATGACAGATCTTGGACTTCTTCACTACTATATAGGCATAGAGGTAACTCAGAAAGAGCATAGTATTTTCATTTCACAAACTAAGTATATTTCTGAGTTATTAGAGAGGTTTGGCATGAGTGATTGCAAACCTGCCCTCACTCCCATGGAAAGTAACTTGAAATTGTCTAAGGATGATAGCAGTGCCTTTTTTGATGGCACCACATATAGACAATTGGTGGGAGGTTTGATATATTTGATGACTACCAGGCTCGATATTTCATTTTTAGTTGGAATTTTATCTAGGTTTATGCATGAGCCTAGAGAAATTCATTAGCATGCAGCAAAATGAGTACTTCATTACCTTCAGGGAACGAAAACATATGGCCTTGAATACCGCCGCAACAAGAACTTCAAACTTGTTGGATATTGTGATGCAGATTTTGGTGGATGTGTGGATGATAGAGTGTCAACCACAGGATACACTATGCATATGGGTTCAGCTACCATTGCTTGGTGTTGTAAGAAGTAGGATACAGTGGCAAATTCATCAGCAGAATCAGAGTATATTGCAGCATGGGATGCTTCTAGAGAAATTGTTTACCTTCATCGTATTCTTGAAGATCTTCAGGTTTCTCAGTTTTCTCCTACACAGTTATACATTGATAATCAGAGTGCAATCAAGATGTCCAAGAATCCAGTGTTTCATGCCAAAACAAAACATATGGATGTCAAATATCATTATCTGCGAATGCTGGTGGCAAAGAAAACTCTTGATCCAATATATTGCCCAACTGCTGATCAGACAGCTGATATCTTCACAAAACCCCTTGACAGAATCAAATTTGAAAAATTTAGAAAAATGCTTGGTATGTGTCCAAAGACCTGACTTTGGATCATAGGGGGGTTTGTTAGGACTTGTTCCAAAGTCTTAACGTTAGGTTAGTTTTTTGGTAGAAAATAATTACTATTGTAAATGGGGCATGCATCTTTTATAAAGACACCCCCATAAAATAAATAAACTTAGTTTAATTATTAGGTAGTTTTTATGTTTTATGTTTATTAATTAGATTTTCTCTACGGGTTGTTTTCCCGTATTCAGTTGGTTATTGGATTAGTTGTTTTTACCGGTCATTGGTAAAAACTATATAAATCCATATTTGCTTTGTGAAAGGGTTAACGGAGTAAAGGCACCCTTATGTAATTGTTATTTTGAAATTAATAAAATACTTGTGCACTCACACTAAGCGGGGACAAGGTTCAATCTATTTTGATCCTAGAGTTATCACATGAACAATCATAAATTCTTCAATAAGCACATAAGAGAATTGTAGGGGTCACATTATCAATGAATCCACTACAATAAAAATCTTATAAAGTGTTCTTTGGTGGTCAACATTTTTTCAAGATGCATACAGGATAGCCAAGCATTATGATTTATGTCAACAAATGACAAAGCCAAATTAGTGTGATGAGATACCTTTGGTCCCAATGCTCACAGAACAACTATTTGAACAAATAGGTAATTGATTTTGTCACATCCATAAGTCCCCTGATCTAAGTCATGAGAGATACATTATTAATGAGATATATTAATTCACTAATTGGGTGAAAGTTTTTGTAACCCTAAGTTATGGTGTGAAAGACACTACCAAATTATTATATGAAAATTATCATTATATGATTCAGATGCCCAATTAAGTTGGTTAAAAATAGAGTAAATCATTTACATAATAACACTATAAAAATTCTCACTTAGGAGTTTATGATCTCTCACCACAAGATCACAAGTTATCACCCACAAGAAAATGGACAAAGTGATGATTAGGAGGATAACATTACTAAAATGATTTGGGTGTAAAAAACAAATTACAAGTGTACCATAAGTTTCACTCTTTTTCAACTCATTTATGATCTTGATGAAGTAATCCCTAGGGAGTACATTAGTCTAATTCTATGCATTATAATGGTTATGAGGTTGTGTAACCAAGGTTCCTTGAAGAAATAATTAATTGACATAGTTAAAATGGAGAAAAAAATTTAGATGGCATAATGGATGCAAGAGATACACAAGTTAAGGTGGAAGTCATGGCATGATTGCAACTTTTGATATTACCAATTTCATCTAGAACAAGTAGTACTAGTGTATGATAATCAGTTTAAGAAATTCCCAAGAAAAATATGCATCACATGGAAAGGACCCAAAATTATTCATGAAATATCACAATAGGGTACCATTTTGTTAAAATATCTCTAGGGAACCATATTACCAATACATGTTAATGGTTGTAGGCTTAAGAATTAACTTCATTAATCTCTATCATTCTTTGCTGAAAATGAGAGAGGGTACAGATTAGCACCATGTAGTTATGAATTTGATTTAATGTTTTTGTATGGTTTTGTTTATTTTATAAGGATTAGAATGTTTTTATAGTGTGATATTTGGATCATAACATATCAAACTAGAGTGGGAATAGTTAGCATCATAGAATGTAATTAATTCATAGATATAACATGAAGTAAAGATAGCTTACAATGACAACAAGATGGTAATCAAATAAATTAGGAAATATAGTGCTAATACGATAGGTACAATAAAAAGATGAGTTACATTCATTCAATACCATTAATGATGGGCACATGAGTAGATTTCATCTTTCCCAAAGTAGATCACTTGGTAGAATGGTAGGTGGGGTCATAAAATAAATGGGATAGATGAAAGGATTTCTAGTCACATCATATACCTGAAAACATATAAATCAATGATCCTAGATAGAAATGTGTAACTATCATATCAAATAGTAGTTGATTGATATTATTTTAGGAGGTAAATGCATGCACAATCAATGCAGTGCATTTAAACTAGTCAAATTTATAGATTTGGGTTCCAAAAACTATATAATAAAGGGCATGGATAACATAAAGACATTACATACTCTTGATAACAAATTAACTCTGTGATTTGATTTAAAAACACTTTATTGTGCATATATTGCATTCTAGAGATGGAATAAGCAAAGCAAGTATTCAACCTAGGCCATAACAAAAAACTTGGAGAGATCTCAATTTTTTATTCCACTATTATATGTGCAAAAAGAAGAAATTAGGATTGGCATGGGTCTGTGATAAACTAAAAACTAGGATCTAGACCTATTTGACTTTATTGATGAAACATAAATCATTTTGTTTGTGTAGTATCCATAAATAACATCACATGTAGGATCCCTAACTCTACAACATCCATTATGAGGCTCAGATGTGGAAAGACTAATCAAACTACCTACACATGGAAAACTAGATGAGGTAATGTTCACTCTTCTTAGTAGGTATAATGAATGGGATATTCATTTGTCATAGGATGTTATAATTTGGATCACTCATCATACCATGACATGAGAAACTAGTCTCCTAGCTCATGGAAAACCCCTCTTGACTTACAAGTCCATTGCTCCACCAACACTAGGGAGAAATACATGACAAGGGAAGGAAGAGGCATACCCATTGATTTGATAGATGATAATTCAATTTTCATCCTGGTTGAATTCATTATTAAATAGTTTTTGAAAACTACAAAGCAGGGAAAGAAGGTGATAAAAGGTGTGATCAACATTGTGTATCACATGATACACATACATGAAAACTTCAACTAACCACCATTTCTCACATCTCAAATAACCAAAAACATCAAAAATATCCTCAAAGGCACCTCACAAACATTTTAGTATTAGTTTTTGGTTTCTCTTATTTGTTTTACATAGTGGAAATCACCAAAAGGACCTCTCAACCTAGCTATATGGATTTATGGCATGCTGATAGATTAATAAACATCACATGGAAAACATTAGGGTAGTATTATGATCAATTAGGGAGGTTAAATACATGGTGGTTGGATGCCCTAAACATGATGTAGTTTCACCCTAGAATACCCCAAGATGTCATGCAATATTTGAGATAACATGCCTCAGTGGAAAAATTATATAATGACATACAAATCAAGGTACATGAGTTGTTAATATCAATTATGACTTACTTTCCATTTTTCATTACTATGTTAAATGCTAAAGTAAAAGTGTTGAGGTAGAAATCCCTAGCTATAAGCTCAATGACACCACTACAATACATTCCCCCAAGTGCATAAAATCTAGTATAACCATAAGTGTATCCTCAAGCACAACTTCAACCATAATAGAAAACTTAACCACAAGCACCACCATAACCAATAGTAATTCCACCATAGCTAGACAAAAGGAAGATAAAATCACCAATATAGCAAGCCTCACTGCCACTGTTGAAGAAGTTAACAAGACAAGTGAATTCTTAGTTGGATAATATCCATGTACCTAAAATAGTAGTCAAGTGAAACTTTACAAATTTAGGATTTGAGGATAAGGAAGTCCTGAAGTCCATGTTGGAAGACATTGGTGATGATTTGTGTGAGCATGAGGAAGAGAAGGAATTATTATTCTAGAAATTAATGGGTACCTATCAAGTGTTCAATCAGGTAAGATAAGACCTTTGGGTCAACATCACTCAACCTCCCCCATCTATTTTATTTAATATTGTAAGGTAGGAATCAACTCGATAAAAGTTGGTGGTTGAAATATTCCATTGAGATCTAACTATGGGATCCTATACTACATAGCCATAATAATGGCCAACACAAAAAATCTTATCTCCACCATTATTTCATAGACTATGGATGCATGCCACCATTCAACTATCTCTTATGATCAAGGAGAGAATGACATCCTTATCAAACCCATCAAAGATAAGTGTAGTGCAACCAAAATAAGAGACACAATAATAGATGTAGACCAGACTATGAAGAGGAAAAATTAGGGCCTTAATCCTCCCCTAACATTTATAAAAAAAATATGATTACACATCATGGTATGGTTATATAATATTATACTTTCTAATACTCACAATCACTAGAAATGTTGGACTCCCCAACCCCCATGCAAGAAGCTGAAGAAACTAGTGTACCATAGTTAGAGATCTAACAAGCAGTTATGTAGGAATAACATGACCCTACAAAAACACAAAAGGAGGTAGAGAGGAGGGAAAAAAAGGAAGATAAAAAATATAAAGATAAAATAAGAAAATTGAAAGGAAACTATGGATGAATAATAGTGGAATCAACAGGTAGTTGTGCAAGAAGAGAAATGCCAAAAAACAAGCCATAGAGGAAGATCATAAGAAACAAGTTGATGAAGTAGAGGCTACAAATAAGCAATTTGATGAATTATGTGTTCATGAAAAATGAGTTGAAGAAGTGGAGGCAAATAAAAAAGAACAAGAGGAGGTAACATAAAACATTAAGAAGCACAAGCTTCAGAACAAAAGTAGGAATAATTAGAGGCACTAACAAATGATCGATAAGAGCAAAAGGATAAATAAGAGTATCACATTAAAGATAAAAAATCTAAGAATGTGGCCAAGGAATAAGAATTCAGAGACCAATTAAAGGCTAAAGTTGAATCCAAGGCCAAGGCTTATGCAGAGACCACAGCTAAGGCTAAGGTGAATGCTAAAGATGGAGATAAATCTAATGCTAAGGCCAAGAAACAAGATAAATCCTATATTTAGGTAAGTGTTATAGATAATGATAAATTTTAGGCTAAAGTTAGATAATAAAAAGAGGCAAAATCCAAGGAAGAAGAATAGCACATCAGATAATATAAACTAGTGACACAAGGAGGTGCACAAGATGAGCCTTCATAGACAAAAACTCAAATCATTAATCAGTGGTTAAGGGATGTTACCACATCATCCACAAAATGCACCACCTTTTATCTTCCTTTAACACAATTTACACTAACTACTATAGTGACTCCAACAACATCTATGGCCCTTACTACCACTACAGTTGAAATACCTTTAAATGTTACCTAATTGCCAGTGACCAAGTAGTTTGAGGGTGCAGCCATGTTTCAAGATTAAATATCATATAAGGATTTATCCTTATAACAAAAAGTCTTTCAGCTGTGAGATGACAATGTTGAATTTAATTGATAACTTACAAATTCATGTCAAATTATTAATAGCAACTAACTTATACTAGTTACATAAGTTATAGGTGACCAAAATATGTATATAACTTTAATAAAAATAATCATAAAGTATTGGTTGGATATAGAATATATGTAAACACTATGATCATAAGGGTATAATATAAAACTAGAAATGGAGGCAATCTAGCAACTGCTCAAGGAATATAAATAGGTTTTAGATACCACTACACAACAAGCAAAGTAGATAGCACAAGGGATGTTGAGTTGGAGGTAACACCTTAACAATTCATTGGCTATTACTAAACCTGAGTTCACAATGGAAGATAAATCCAAATTTTTAATGGATGATCAAATGGATTCTTTTGATGCAATGAGAAATTCCCTCAAGAAATTTCTATATTTGAAGGATAAGACTATGCAAAAACTTTAGACTTGGCATAATGAGACTTTATGCACTAAATTTTATAGCCTTAAAGTTCAAAGGCATATATATCTATTGGATGAATTGTTACTAGACATATATCTCAAGGTATCAAATGTTAAATCACTAATCACTATCATAAAATATGAAGATGTTCAAAAGTTGATGGCAAATTAGATATTGTGGTTCATATTGTTTACTATGGTGTGGGAAGTGGTAATGAACTAGAAGATGTTTAAGCAAGATCTTTCCCATATTAATCCCTCCATTTTATAACTTGTGTATGAGCCTCAATTTATTCCACTAAATAGATACAAAAGGTCCTCTAATAGAACAAGATATCCATGAAACCACAATTAGGTAGCCAATAACAATAATATCATCCACCACCAAATTCTACGCAAGTGATTCATCCACAATGCAAACAAAAATAGCACAAAAATAACTTACTATGCATCCATTCAAAGTATGCCACCATCCACTCATTAGGTATTGTTCCCTCCAAATTTTGTAGTTTTCATAAGTTTTGCACAATTTTTAGGATGGCCTTAACTATTAAAAATGGGGCCAGGTTGGTTTACAACCTATAAAGGGTGGCCACCTGATTATGTTCGTATATTAAAAATATAAAAAGGTAGAAGGATAGCACGCTACTTAGTTAAAACCCAAAAAGGGTGGGTAAATAGTGCACAAAGGGTGAAAAATGGTAAACGACACCTAGAATGATAACTACAAATCTTGTTTCTAATTTTTCCCCTCAATTTCATAACATAATATCCTATTGTGACTTTGTCTTAGAATGAGATAATGGTTTAAGTTTTGGAAAGTGTTGGGTGAATAATAGGGATTACAAAAATCACAGAGTATATTTAATGAATATGTGTGAAAATTTATCTATTTTATCTTTCGTATAATTTTCTTTATGTATTTGACCTTTGTAAAACATAAGGATAGATGATAGAATGTGAAGAGTCACTCCTTTTAAGAATATCAAAAGGCTAGAATGTGAAGATACAATGTTGAGTAAATATATATATATATATATAATTCTCATGTGTAATTGTATATGATTATGAATGTGATAGAGATATACCTATGTTCACAATAGATACTTTTTTGTGTAATATCTTTTATCATGGTTATGTGCATAGTAGATACTTTTTTGCCTTAATCTATTTATTATATAAGTCTACGTCAACTTTTATGATTCTAATAAATATATGTTCCTTTATGAAACAATTTTTATAATATGTTTAATGAATACCTTCAGTCTGAATATGGCTACTACTATGTCCTTTTGTTATCTCTATGTAAGTTATCCCTAAATTAGCATGTTCTAAAGGGCTTCCAAAAACCTCTACTAAAAATTTCATAGTAATGTTGTAATTATTTCACATGGTGATTGTTGACTAATTTTACCCCTAGGTAAAATTAAGTCAACCCCCTTGTAATTTCAAACTTTCATAGGGCCTCCTAGGTTTAAAAGTGGTCCCATGGTCATTAGTGAGGTCAAATAATATGTTTTATCTTTGTCACATTTGCCTAATTGTTCTTATGTCATAATATACCACCTTTTGGTCATGTTAAAATGAAATGGTATGGTTTTCCATGAAATACAAATGTGTCAAGATGAAATGTAATGTACCACATGTCAATTATATGTCAAATGGTAGTTTGGAAATTGAAAATTGTAGGTCCAACATAAGAACAAGGAAATCAACTACAAAAAATTAGTTTCAAGCAAGTTGTACAAAATATATGACATATCTAGAACATGAAAAGGCATCATGAGAGTCTCTTTAGACTCATAAAATTATTTTCCAAGCTTAAGAAGCTTCATCAAGTCTAAATTTATCAAAAATTGGTTATTTTCTCTCATCACTCTCTTGGGCAGGTCAAACAAGTCAAACAATTTTCTATCAGTATGGATAGGAGGAGAGGAGTTGGACCAAATGATTTTGAGGGAGGTTAGTAGTCTTTATGGCTTCCATTTCATGGACATAGTTTCTATTTTGGTGGTCCGTACTCTATGAACAATGTTTAATATTGTTGATGTCTTTAAACTACTTGCATAACCCCAATGGTTTCAATTTTTTCATCTATTTGAATTGATCTATGTGAATTGATTGATGTGTATAGGTTCGAACAGTATGCCCTTCATTTCCATTTTGGTTACAACTAGTTTTCATGTGTGGATATGAAGGCATAGGTAGTATCACCCTCATTGTGCTAAAAATGAGCATTATTGGCCTGTAGAGCATTATTTTCATAATTGTAAAGCTTATCTTCCTATGGGTGACTTCAAATCAAGAATGGTGTACATTTTTTTTTAACCTCATAGAGAATGTTTGATTATATTCATCATTAAATTTCTATGTTCAAAAGTATCATGAATGAAATTGGAGTCTAAAACACATGATAAAGTCAAACAACCCTAAAGGGCCATCAATATACTTATCTGAAGATCACCCTAATAACAATTCGAAGAAAGGAAGAATAGTGGTGTTTGAGGATCTAAAAAAAAGTACATGAACCTATTGAAAGCTTATTAGGGTGATAATGAGATTTGAGCATAACACACAATCCTATATCTAACAACATCTACAAGCAGTCTCAAACATTTTTTTGAAGATAATACAAAAGGAGGCAAAGTAGTGTTGAAAGTACTTTGGATATGTTTGGATCTAATTGAAACCTTCAAGTAGGTTTGGGAATGTAGAGGAGATAATTGTGTGAATGGTGAGGCCATTACACATAGTTAGACATAAATCCATGTTCACAAAGTTATAAAAGTTGTAAACGGGATGAATTACTTTAATCTCTCTGAAAGGGGACTCTGGTCCATAATTGTCATATATTGTTAAAGGTATATGAGGTATGGATAAACTTGATGGTTCCTTTATTGAAAGCCTAAGACTAATTTTAAAAAAATCTAAGCATAATAAGGAGGTTTTTTTGTAAAATGGAGTGATGGTTGAGTGGTTTTCAACCCAGACATATCTTGATTGAAAATGTTCAGTAAACATAGTGTTATAAATCCCAACTGAACATGAAACTTACAATTACCTATATTACATTGATGATATAGGGATGGTAACATGATATCAAGGAAAAAATTAGATATTTAAGTGTAAATATGTTCCTATTTTATCTTAGGAAGAAATAGAGGTGTTAAACATAGTGCTCAAGCACTTATCATCACCTATAGGAACCCCTTGATCCATCTAATTTCTACCTATAGTCAAACTCATATTGTAGACTAGTCTCATGCTATTGAAGGATATAATTTGAAAGGTTAATAGAGGTATAATGTGTAAAACCATGTTGAATCATTTCTCAGAGTGATTATACCACATTTTATGAGGTCTTTGTAGGTAAGGAGAAACAAAGAAGGTTGAACAAACTAGCTCTAGCCTTATACTCAGTCAACCCTACACACAATCATAGTCTTAAGTCAATGTGGAGAGTTTAAAGTGTTTGAAGGTCTTAGAAGTAGGATATGGATGTGAAATATTTCAAAAAAATTCCTCATGACCTAAACAAGATCTCTATGGTCTCTATTTGGCCATACCAATAGGGGAGATGTCCTCTCTTTTATCTGAAATAGAGGACACGCCACGAGTAAGACAACCTATAGGCATAGTGTGTGAATGAAGGAAGGATGAAGGGAAAAAGTTTGAATGAATTTTTTAAGATATAAAAATTTGTAATGAAGATAAATAAAGGTTTATAATCACTTATAATCATGAGAACACCTATAGGTGGTCATATATATAATCACAGAGTCTAGGTCTATTAGGCCTAAAACTAGACCTAAACCCTCATGGCCTCTAGAATGATTCACATAAACACATGATACCAATAAATAATCTAATAACCTTCAAGAGAGAGTGGAGGAATAATAATAATAATTGGTTTTTAATGAGTAACTCAAATTGGTCATTTTTGGCCTGACTATCTCTCATGATTACCCAAAATGCCTAGAAAGAGATCGAGAGCCATTTTATTTTTCTCATATCTATACAGATGATATGCATGGTGCCTCATTAACTTATTAGTAGTTGATACGGGTCTTTAAATAATTTTTTTGGAATTGGTTTGATATTTAGATTTTGAAATTTTATGAATCATTGTTAACAAACCAAGTGACCTAAAACCCTCCTAAAAACTTGTTAAGAACCTGATGGATAAAACATGAATGGAAATGCATATAGGAGGGTTCTGTTAACCCAGAAAATAATTTAGAATGTTTTAAACTCCCCTAGGCTCATCACCATATAATTCTTTCCATACTATCACTTGTATAGATAGGCCTAATTTAATCTATTATTTAGAATTTGAGTTGTTCTACAGGTGTAAGAAGGAATGAATAGATGAAAATAATTATAAGATGTGTGTATAGATGTATTTAAACTCCAAATACCTATTTATCACCTTATTTATTCATGAAATATCCTCTTCTCAGTTGGTCATTACATACCATCCTAGACAAGATAGTGATAATGAGGGTGATTGCCTAGTTGGAAGATGAGAAGTGTTGTTCGAGGTACTTTTGAGGTCTTCCTAATGGAATGGAAGGAAAATAGGTCCTAAACATGTGTCTAAAAAATTTTCATTGAAACTCCTTGAACATATACACATCATACAATTAACAAATGTGAGAATTGAAGTGTAGAGGGATAATAAGTGATTGTAAATAGTGAGCAACAAGGGTCAAAGGGAGGTTATCAATTAGAAGAGTGCATGGTGATTTGAACTAATCATGTTTCCACCTTCTTAGGTTAGGTTGTATGTGTCACACAATTTTATGGAACTTTTATATAATCAATTGGACTCATCATCAAACAAGGTAGTTTCAATAAGGATAGTGAAGGGTCTTTATGCCAACTTGAGGGTGAATGATGAAATTTAGGTGGACACTTGTCTAAGAGGACTTCATGACTTGTTTTCCACTTCATTTTATTTAATTTTAATTGGTTTTCACATATTTACACTTGGCCTTGTGACTCTTCAACTTTAATTCTTCTCTCTCCTCTCCTATGCTCTATATGTAGGCCATTTTGGCATTTATATATCATCCACACCTAGTATGGCAAAGCCATACTAGTTTGAATATTGTATTTGCCTTAGAAATAAAGATTTAAAATATAGTTTTGATTTAATAACTTCTTGTCTAAGTGTGTGAGGTATTTCATAGTGGAATTACAAGTGATAACTATCTATCCTTGTGTGTTCTTCACTCTTTCATGTTTGGTGCAATTAGTTCTCTCTTTAACAGGTCACATGAAGTGTAGTTAGTGTATTTATCTATCTCTAAATGCAAGGATTAGAATTAATTTATTAAATTATACCTCTTTTTCATTCATCTTGAGAAGTGAAATGCATATCACCTCCATGTTAGAAACACTTTTTATAGAGCAATCTAGGATGTTGGGACTAGTATTGGGAGTCATTTTTCATAGTGCAAGTGTATGGTAATCAATTAGAGATAAATCTAGAGTGTCACCTCATTATAATAGGTTAATTTTGTGTTCCTTTTATCCCTTTTCAGCCAAGAAAGCAAGTAGGTAGTTGATAATCTATCAAAGACTAATCTAGGGAACTAGCCCCTCAACCTAGATGTTTACCTCTGTTATAGGCATCCCACAAGCCTAGAGGTAATCTAATGTTTCACTCAATTTGGGGGAGTGTTGAAAAACCTATCCAAGGGTTCAAGGTTGAATGACAATAATTTTAGCATGCCTAGTGGGACTATTATCTCAATCACATCTTGTCAAGGTGAATGCTTGTCTTGATAACACCACAACTATATGCATGTCTTCTACTCAACATTTGGTGACTCCATTGAAGGTAATTTTTGGTTGTATATGAAGTTTTATTATTCCTTTTATTCATGATTCATGGTCGTTAGTAGGTAAAATACTTGTTTTCTCACTTGGATTTTCAACCATTGAAGAGATACAAATCTCTCCTCATCCAATTGGCACAACAGAATCACCTCTAGGCTTATGGGCAGCCTAGGGAATGAGGTGAATCTCTATATAGGGCTAGCTCCCTTGATGTACCACTTTGGATTGTACTAAACTTGGGGGTAAAAATGGAGAAATATAATTGAAATAAAACTAATATAATGGAGGTGATACACCAAATAACATGATGACATCCAACCATATGCATATTACACTTGAAATTAAAGGGCAAACTAAAAATTCACTTCTCCAATCTTCATCTTCTCACATCAATGCTACATTCTGAGGTTATGGATGAATGTGAAAATATAATAGGCCTAGACAAGAGGCATATGATGTAACTAATGAATATAATAACTCACTTAAACCATGAACATCTCCTACAACACTTTGCATGCCCTACAAGAAGATGCTACAAATAGGTGAAAGAATGGAACAACATGCTAAGGAATCCATAGTTTTCACTCAGAAAGATTACTCATACAATTGAGAACACTTAAAATAGTCATATGGGAGGTAAAAATTAGTATTATTATTTAAAAAAAGGTATAAATTTTAGTATTTCTTTGCCATACTTAGGTGGAGCATCTAATACAATACCAAAATAGCTAGTTCTTATAGAACTTGTGAGGGAGAAAAGAAGAGAGAAATCCAAAGATCAAAAGAACACTTGTAAATATGAACCAAAGAGTTATTTTTTCATATGAATAGGATGTGAAATGAACCATGTAATCTCAGGAGCTAAAAATGTCAGTCCAAGTCATAAACCTCATGAAAAGTGGTAAGAAACTCCTCATTCTAGATCAAAAAAACTACCTACATGATTGACCCTATTTTAATGCATCATAACTTATTATAATTAGGTAAAATTATTTTAATGGAAAGGGAGGATCTCATAAATGCCTCTCCATGCATTGGTTATAGGCCTGGTCATATAGAAACTCTTGGAAGGAAGCAATCATCAATTATCATCAAGAAAATTACTCTTCTATGCACCTTGCATAGTTGGATTCCAAAAAGACATTATTTTCTCATGAAAATATTTAAAATTCATTTAATTACATGTTTAAATGCCCTTTATGGCCTTATAAGCACTCTAGACACCTTAAAAATTCATCCACTTGAAGTTTTCACACCTTTCACTAGCTTGTCCAATATGCCAGTTTTGACTGGCTAAGTTGAAGCACCTGTTTTGTATACTTAGAGTTGTTTAAAATAATTAGAGTAATATTGAGAGTTATATTAAGTATTGATATTTCCATCCATGTGATTTTAATCTCTTGAAACCTCTTACAACCTACAAAACACACAAAATAGTGAGAAAAACAATATTTTATGCCCCATATGTATAAGTCCATATAGATAAAAATAATTTGGGGTAGATTTATTGAGTCCTTTATAATTTATAATAGGTTTAATGGTCTAAATATTCCATTATATCATCTCTCTAACTCCATTTTTGCAAACTGGTCACTTGCAAGGGTTTAAGAGGGGTTTAAGCCTATATGACGTCTTAAGTTTTGTTCATACAAACCAAAAATCCAACCTATATAAAAATTACACAAACATGTACTTAAATAAAACTCCTAATATCCTTTAAATCCATTTTCACCCATGAAAATCCTCATGAAATATATGAGTGTTTGAACTTGCCCTGTCAAGCTTGTTTCCTTATTTCATGCATGTCTAAATGGGTTTTTGAGCCAAAATGGATTCCTTGTGGTGTATCCTAAAATGTGAAATATTTAATACCTATTTTTATACCCTAAAAATATAATTCAATATTTTTAAAATCATATCAAATGTTAGAGTTTGAAAGACCTCCTCATTTGCCCTTAGGCTTGAACCTTGCCTAATAGTCTTGACTGCACCTTAGAGATCCAGATGACTTTTGATAGTTTTTGTTGCCTCCCAATAGCCTAGAAACATCCATTATTACCATTAAAACATGTTTCAACTGACTTTATATATTATCTCATGCTAAAAATATGAAATGCCCTCAAATTGGACATAGGCCTAATGTTTGCCTAGAAGCTTATCTACAACTTTTACATTTTTTGGTCATTTAATTGATTTTGTTTGAATTATATAAGATATAACATATAAATAATTGTCCTATAAAAAATATTTAAAAATATATAATTCTCACATAAGGTTTGTAAATAAGTTGACACCTCATTTAGACTCTAGGCTTAGAACCTGCCTAGTAGGCCTACCTGCAACTCAGAGCCTAAAGTGAGTTTTGATGATTTTACTTGTATCCAAGTAGATTATACACTTATATTGTGATATAATATATATATTATATTTAATTTTAATGTAAAATTATGTATATAAGTGTAAATGGTCTCACATTTGGTCCTTATGCATGAAACTACCATATAGGCCTAACTCTAACTCTTGCTATCAAGACCACCCTATTTGTCATCTCTCTATTATGACATGTTTATAATGTAATTATGGGTGTATTTCATATTTAAATTCCTATACACCTTTTGGATTCATCTTTTTTCATTTTCCCTCAATTCTGTCAGGGTTTGCATTAAGGGGAGTACCCCTATATGAGATAAAACAAGGGGTACTTCCCCTATTTTATTAGGTTATATGAGTGTTGGAGGTCATTATTAAATTTATTATGATGGTATCCACAAATTTCCATCCCCTTTTTTTTTGATTTTCCCTTTCAAAACTCCTAAAACCCAAAACTAGTTCCTCCCAAGGCAGACTATACAAGGGTCTTCCAAACTAGTTGTGTTTGATCCGAAATAGGGGCCCATATATAGATGTTTATGAATGAATTAAAATTTTAAATCTTTAATTAGTCTCTATGATCCATTCAAATAATATTCATAAATGTTTGGGACCTTTCTTTCACCCTAATATTAGTAAAACTAACACCTAGGTGCCCTATTTTAGTTCACTGTCTGTCTGCTCAGCTATAGGTGTTCATAGGACCTAAAGGATTCTATGTAAGCTTATTTTTCATGGTTTAGATATTATTAAGTTTATTATGGTATAAATATATATTATCATATGTCTTCTCTACCCTTTAAACTCTTTGCATACCCCTCCATAAACCCTGTCGAGACAAGATTGAATTCCATTTCTGACTGTACTTTCTTGTTTTAGAGATACACCTATAGGTGTATGGTGGGGTCATATATTTCATATTGTCCTATATTGATAAATAATGAAAAAAAATAGGTATATTAATAAAATTTAATCCATTTTTCCATTAAACATTCCTTTATATTATCACCTATATACCATGTTTAATCCATTGTCTGCCCACACTTGGTTGTAAGTGCATCTTCTTAGTCCATTTGTACAGATTGTAGGTGTGTATAGGGTTTAAAACATAGGATATAAATTTTTTGAAATAACTTTATGTAATTAATTTTAATTTTACCATATATAATAATTCAAACATGGTGGCATGGTCTAAAATTAAACCTTAGTTGAATAAGTCCTTTCATGGTTCAGACCTTGCAAATAACACTGATTGTAATTAGTGCAAAAAGTGGATTTATGGAGCCCCCAAAAACTATCATCCATAGACCATCCTATCCTAAAACCTTATAAAATATTTAATTTATATTAATTATTCAATATAAGGTTATCAAGATGCAAATAAGGAAGTGGCAACCTTGTTGTACATCATCCACAAAATGATGAGGTCCTATGTTTTCCCTCTTTAGGGATTATAGCTCAAAACTCAGTCATTTAATTTATTTAAAGGTGACCTTCATTATTCATTTGGAAACCTACCTTTAAAAACAATTCTACCATGCTCAATAAAATTAATAAGGTTTATCATATGTTTCAAGCTCTCCATATGACTTCTAAACTCTCTGCTCAGGCCACCTATAAGTGGTGATTCTAAGTATATAGGCAGATCGAGCTTAGATAGTGGTCATGGAATGAACTATATGAATTTTCATAAGCATATATAGTCCCAAGGTCTCTCTAAAAACCTTCCAATGATCCTTTTACCTCTCAAAATATTGAAACCCACACTAAGTCTCTAATGACATCATCACGGTTCCTGTATGTGCATTGGTTGTATGTATGGGTAGTGAGTGTCTAGAATGAATAAACAAAGATGGAGAAAGGGTCTCATTGGTATATAAAATAAAAATAAACCTTAAAATACATTATCCACATAAAAAAAAACTTGAAACAAGAGACAATACATCTTCTCTAATGTAAAAGTCACTTGTAACCAAGAACTACATGGAAAGCCATGATGTAATGGTTGTTTGTGTGACATGTGAGCTTGCCAACCATGATAATTTTTTTGGAAACTTAAGATGAAAGATTAAGGGGAATAAATAAAATTTAAAAAAAAATTAAATTAATTTAACACAAATTTTTAAAACCATGCATAAACATAAAGTTCCTAAAAAATATGAAAACTACCCATTACACTCCAAAGAGACCAGTCTATAAATTTGAGGTTATTGGCTCATCCAAATAATACAAAACATGAAAAAAAGAATTGGTAACATTAAATAAAAATATATAAATATAATATAAGATCAACATCAATATATATTAAACATAATCTCCCAAACAAAATTAAAAACCGTAGGGTGCACAAAATAACTAACAGATTTGCATAGTCAACTTGTTAGCAATGGTTCATAAAGCATAGTTGATAAATTTTCAAAATACTTGTAATTAATTTATTTTAGTTTAATATCATCTACCAAGATAATTTTAATTGAAATCTCATGAGTTTTCTATACCAGTTATAAACCTACAAGTCACTTTTGCTTGCCAAGAAGGGTGAAAAGAGAGATGAATGATTTTGAGAATGAATGACAATTATAAATCAAACCAAGAGTGGAAATTATAATTGGGTAACTTAAGAGTCATATTTAAACCTTTCACAAGTGGCACACTTCCCAAAGAGGCTATACAAGTGCTAAAATCCTATTCTTCCTTAAGAAAACTACCCATTCGTCTACATAACCTACCATATTTCAGTTTTGTCAATTAATTAAGACTTATAGGGATACATGGGACATGAAATAATGTTTTTACACCTTAACATTTTCCATGAAACCCGTATAACTCATTAAATTCACCTTTTTGACCCCTAAAATGACCCAAAATGATAAATGGATATAAAAACTAATTAACCAAGCCCAATATAACATCATTTGAGATTAATTAACATGTAATACACCCCATTAATCTCATATTATACCCTTTATAGGCCTAAAAATTCAATTTTTTAACTTTAGGTGCCCCAATTTGACTAAAAATTCAAATTTGGTCAATAAATTGGTGACTCATAGGGGTAGTATGTCTGCTATACTAAATAAACCAGTAGCCTTATCAGTCCATTGGGATTAGGATTCATCTAAAGTATGAGGTAAATAAGAATACCTTTGACCATTGTCTTTGATCTTAACCAAGATAAGATAACTAATGACTACCTTAACACACACAAAGCAAAGACACACATAAAAAAAAGAGCAAACACACACATGTGTTTAAAGAACTTAGGATAAACATAAAATAACCTATTATATACAACTAACAATCAATACTACCTCCCTTCTAGATCAAAGGGAAAGTTTGAAGCATCACCTTCTTCATGATATTGAACATGGTTCAAAGCATGTTTCTCTTTAGATTGAGTATTTTTTGGATTATACCTATTTATTAGCACTTCAATCACCATGCTCTTGAGTAAACCATCTTCAAATAAGTTTTAAATGTAAAATTATTCCTCTTGCATCCAAACATCTTGAACCTTGTTATGTATATCCTCAATTTCAAATTCAAGTGATGATTCAACAAGGCATACCTTCTTGTTTCCCATAGTGATTTCAATAATATTAGGATTCCTCTCAGCTGCAAGTTCTTATATATCATCAAAGAGATTTACAAATTCTATCCAATCTTGATCATTGTCCTCCATGGAAGATTCTTTATTCACCTTGTCATGCACTTGACCCTTAACTTGGAAAATCTCTTATATCTCTTAAAAGAGATCCATTTACAAATGGTAATCATCCTTGTCAATAATTTATTATATACTAACATCACTAAGTGACTTCATGACAATAGGTTCTTGACCAATAAAAAGAGCTTCCTCTTTATGTTTGGTTTAACACTCAATCTCAAAGATAGACTAATTAACAAGCTTGTCATCAGGTGTGAAATATTTTGGATAAGGAGAAGCTTTACACAACTCATAAAATTCCTTACAAATGGCATTAAAATTCTATGATAAATTTTATTCTTCATGAATGCCATCCTCAAGAACTATTTCCTCTATATTAGTCTCTTGAGCTTTCCTAGGATTTCCACTTCTTGAGGGATGACTTAACTTTCATTATTGATAGTACATTCCACTTCATGTTTGAGATGATCATCTACAACATTTTTATCAATTCTAGAGTGTTATTTAATGGATATAAGATCCTCCATCTCTTTCTCCATCATGGTAATGCCAAGACTAGGCATATTGAAATCATGTGACCTAACCTAATAAGGCTAACAAGGAGGTAGGTTTTCTTCAAGAAAAATTTCTCTTTATTTTTCAACCATCTAATCCTCCTTAAGTTCCCATACCATGAGTTCTTCAAGGAAAAGAGTGATAGGGTGAGGACAAGATGAACTAGTTGATGGAGGTAGCACATAAATTTCAAAATCAGATTGAGGGTCAAGTGTAGGAAGTTATTCATGGACACACATCCCTTCAAATATAGAGACATTAGCTAGTGGTCCATAATTTTTTTCACCAAGGGGATTCCCTATGGTAATAACTTCTTCATAATCACTCATGATATCCTCTTGATCAGCCATGAATTGAGCTTGCTCTTCTTCACTTGCTTCTTTCAAGATAGGCTCTCTTTCAAGAAGGGGTGAGGTGGAAGGTTGAAGGATAGGCTCATTTGAAGGAGATGGAAAGTGAGATATATTGGAAGGTTTATTATTTAGAGATGGAGGTTTATTTAAAGGTGAAGTTGTTAGAGATGGAGTTGGGAATGAAAGATAAATATTATAAGTGAGTTTGAAAAAGAGAAAAACAATAGCAAACTCATATGGAAGAGAATTTTTGGGTTGATTAGAAGGAGTAGCATCTACATGAGTAGGAGCTTCACTTTTACAATTATATCCTTGTGTAAAATTCATGAAAACATTTGGTTTCATATGACAAGACTCATAGGAATGATCTTGAAGCTGATAGATAAGTGTCTCTTGATAAATTCCTTGGTAGCTATTCTCATATGGTTGTCTAACAAGATGGTGTCCATATAGAGAATAAAATTAAGGACTATAGGAATACCATGGCTCATAGGACTATTGAGGGATAAAATGAGGTTCATATAAAGGATGATTGTAGGATTGATACACTTCATGACAAGGATGATTATAGTCAAACCAAGGTTCATTAAGAACTTGTTCATATTGATGGGGAATGGTACAAGGTTGGAAAGTTTCACCAATTTGTAGAGAACAAAAATCAAAACCAAAGTCAGCCATAAAACCTCATTGAAGGAAATAACACACAAAAAAATATGTTACCATAAATATTCAAAGGATAACCTAGGCTGCTTGACTAGCTGATACAACTTTAGAGTCACCATTGATGTTTTGATAAATGCCTCTAAACACTATTTTTTGAGAGACAACACCAAAAATCTCTCAACTTCTTGGACCAAGAGTCCCACTGGGTGTGCCAAAGAAAATTCACTTGGATTTTCACCCTTTTATTATATGCAAAGATCTCCTCATCCAAGTGGCACAATAGAATCACCTTTAGGCTTGTGGGAAACCTAGGGAATGAGGTGAATTTCTAGATAGGGCTATCTCCCTTGATGTACCACTTTGGATTGTAACTACTACTAAACTTTATGGTAAAAATGGATTAAAAAAATGAAATAAAACTAATATAAATGAGGTGATACACCAAATAACATAATGACATCAAACCATATGTATATTACACTTGAAATCAAAGGACAAACTGAAAATACACTTCTCCAATCTTCATCTTCTCACATCAATGCTACATTGTGAGGTTATGGATGAATGTGAAAATATTGGAGGACTATATAATATTAATATTAGGTTAATAATGAATATATTAACTCACTTAAACCATGAACATCTCTTGGAACACTTCACATGCCATACAAGAAGAAGCTGCAAATAGGTGAAATAATGGAACAACATGCTAAGGAATCCATAGTTTTCACTATGAAAGACTCATCGTATAATTAAACACACTAATAAAATCATATAAGAGGTAAAAATAATTTTTATTATTTATCAAAAGGTATATATTTAAGCAGGACTTCACCATACTCAGGTGGAGAATCCAATACAATGCCAAAATGGATAGTTCTTATAAAACTTATGAGAGAGAGAAGAACAGAGAAGTCCAAGGGTCACAAGGACACTTGTAAAGACAATAAAATGATATAATTATGAATTTTAATAGTATGTAGGATTAACCATGCAATTTTAGGATAAATATATGTTAATCCAACTCATAAACCTTATGAAAAGTGTTAAGAAACTTCTCATTCTTGCTCAAAAACACTACTTGCATGATTGGCCCTATTTGAACACCTTATAACTGATTGAGATTATTTCTAATTATTTTAATGGAATGGAGGATATCATAAATTCCTCTACATACATTAGTTTTAGGCTTGGTCATCTGGAAACTCTTGGAAGTTAGAAATCATCATTTGGCATCAAGAAAACTTCTCTACCATGCACCCTGCACACTTGGATTCCAAAAAGAGATCCATTTCTCATGAAAATATTTACAAGGTATTTAATAACATTTTTAAATTCTCTCCATGTCCTTATAATAATTATGGACACCTTACAAATCCATCCACTTGAAGTTTTCACACCTTTCACTAGCTTATCCAATATGCCAGTTTTGGCTAGCTGAGTTGAAGCACCTAGTTTGGACACTTGGGAGTTATTTAAAATAATTATAGTGAGACAAGGAGTTATCTTAATTCTTAATATTTCAATCCATGTGATTTTAATCTCTTTAAACCTCCTACAACCTATAATACACATAAAATATTAATAAAAATCATATTTTATGCCCCATTCATAGAAGTTCGTACAACTAAAAGTCATGTGGAGTAGCTTAAGGGAGTCCTTTAAAATTTTAAATAGTTTTCATGGTCCAAACATGCCATCATATCATCTCTCTAACTCCATTTTTGAAAACTAGACACTTGTAAGGGTTTAGGAGGGTTTTAGGCTTATTTGACTTCTTAAACTTCATTAAAAAAATAGACATCCAAACTATAAATAAATTCCACAAGAATGGCCTCCAATACCCCTGATAACATCCTTTAACTCCCTTGACACCCATTAAAATCCTCATGAAAGATATGAGTGCTCAAACTTGCCCTATCAAGCTTGTTTCCTATATGTCTGAATGGATTTTTGAGCCAAAATGGATTCCTTGAGGTTTATCCTCCAAGGTGAGAGATTTAACACCTCTATTTCCACCATAAAAATAGGATTAAATATGTTTAAAATCATATCAAATTCTAGAGTGTGAAATACCTCCTCATTTGGCCTTAGGCTTGAACCCTGCCTAATACTCCTAACTGCACCTTAGAGATCCAAATGACTTTAGATAATTTCCCATACCTTAAAATAGCCTATACACATCCATTATTACCCTTAAAATAGTTTAAAACTTATTTTAGAACTTACCTCATGCTAAAAAATTGAAATCCCCTCAAATTAGACATAGGCCTAATGTTTGCCTAGAAGCATGTCTATAACTTTTACATTTTTTAGTCATTTAACTAAGTTTATTTGAATTATATAAGCTCTAAAATATATATAATGGTCCCAAAAACATTCCTTAAAAATATATAATTCTCACATAAGGTTTGAAAATAAGTTGACACCTCATTTGGACTCTAGGCTTAGAACCTGCCTAGTAGGTCTACCTGCAACTCAGAGCCCAAAGTGAGTTTTGATGATTATACTTATGTCCAAGTAGCTTATACACTTATATTTTTAAACCATATATATATATATATATATATATATATATATATATATATATATATATATATATATATATATATATATATATAAAATTTGAAGGGTCACTTAGGGATATAAGTGGAAATGATCTCACATTTAGTCCTTATGCATGAAATTACCATATAGGCATGATTGTAACTCTTGTTATCCAAACCACCATGTTGTATGATCTCTCTTGTGAGATGTTTATCATGTTTTTGTGGGTATATTTCAGCTTTAAAAATCCTATTTAAATGCATCTACACCTTTTGGATTCATTATTTTTCATTTTCCCTCAAATCTGCTAAGGTTTGCATTGAGGGGAGTACCACCTGTCTGAGATAAAATAAGGGGAAATTCCCCTATTTTATCAGGTTATATGAATTTTGGAGGTAATTTTTCAATTTATTATTATTCCCTCCATAAATTTTCATCCCCTATTTCAGTGTTTTTCCCTTTCAAAACTTCTAAAACCCAAAATTAGATCCTCCAAGGCAAACTATACAGGGGTCTTCCAAACTAACTATGTTTGCTCCAAAATAGGGGACCTCCTATAGATGCATATAAATGAATTAGAATTATAAAATTTTAATTATTCTCTCTAATCCATTATAATGACATTTATCAATTTTTGAGACCTTTATTTCACCTTAAGCTTAGCAAAACTAACACCTAGGTGCCCTATTTTAGTTTACTGTATGCCTACTCAGCTATAGGTGTTCATAGGACCTAAAGGATTATGTGTAATTTTATTTTGCATGGTTTATATATTATGAATTTTATTATGGTCTTAAAATATATGATCATAGGTTTTATCCACCCTTTTAACTCTCTTCATACCCCTCCATACACCCTACTGAGATAAGATTGAATTCTATTTTTGACTGTACTTTTTTATTTTGGAGCTACACCTGTAGGTATATGGTGGGGTCATGTCTTACATCATGTCCTATGTTGAAAAAATATTTAACACAAATAGGTCTCTTAATAACATTTATGACATTTTTCAAATAAGCATTCCTCTATATCATCACCTATATACCATGCTTAATCCACTATCTACCCACAGTTGGTTGTAAGTGCATCTTCTTAGTCTATTTGTACAGACTTTAGGTGTGTATAGGGTTTAAAACATAGGATAACAAATTTTTGAAATACATTTAGGTAATTAATGTTAATTTTACCATATATAATAATTCAAACATGGTGGCATGGTCTGAAATGAAAATTTGGTTGAATAAGTCCTTTCATGGTTCAAACCCTATAAATAACACTAATTGTAATTAGTGCAAAAAGTGGATTTTTGGATCCCCCAACAACTGTCCTCCATACACCATCCTATCCTCAAACCTTGTAGAATATTTATCCTATATGAATGATTCAATATAAGGTTATCAAAATGCAAATAAGGGAGTGTCAACCTTGTTGTACATCATCCACAAAATGATGAGGTCTTCTATGTTCCCTCTTTAGGGATTGTAGCTCAAAACTCGATCATTTCATTTCTTTGAAGGTGACCTTGATTATTAATTTGTAAACCTACCTTTATAAAAAATTATACCATTTTATTAAGTGAATCAATAAAATGAATAAGGTTTATCATATGTTTCAAACTCTGCATATGACTTCTAAACTCTCTACTCAGGCCACCTGTAGCTGGTGATTTCAGTATACAGGCAGATGTAGCTTGGATAGTGATCATGAAATGACCCATATGAATTTTAATAAGATTATATAGGTCCAAAGTCTCTCTAAAAACCTTCCAATAATCCTTGTACCTCTCAAAATATTCAAACCCACACTAAGGCTCTGATGACATCATCATGGTTCATGTATGTGCATTGGTTGTATGTATGGGCAGTGAGTGTCTAGAATGAAGAAAAAAAGATGGAAAAATGGAATCATTTGAATATAAACTCAAAATAAACCTTAAAATTCATGTTACCCATAAAAAACATCTTGAAATAAGAAACAATACATCTTCTCCATTGTAAAAGTCACTTAAAGCCAAGAACTACATGGCAAGCCATGATGTAATGGTTGTTTGTGTGACATGTGAGCTTTCAAACCATGAGAATTTATTTAGATACTGAAGATGAAAGGTGAAGGCTAATAAATAATACTTTTATAAAATTTAAATGAACTTAACACAACTTTTTGAAACCATGGATAAACACAAGGTTCCTAAAAATTTTGAAAACTGCGCATTACACTCCAAAGAAACCAATTTATAAATTTGAGGTTATTGGTTCATCCAAACACCAAAAAACATGAAACCAATAATGGGTAAAATTTAAGTAATATATAATATTAATCTATTAGTAACATCATTAGTGGATTTTTAAGCCCGCAACAACTATAATTAGTGCAAATAGTGTATTTTTTGAGCCTACAACAACTATCCTCCATAGACCATCCTCTCCTAAAACCTTGTAGAATATTTATCCTATATTAAGGATTCAATATAAGTTTCTCAAGATGAAAATAATGTAGTGTCAAATTGTTTTTAATTCATCCAAAAAATGATGAGATCCTCTATTTTCCCTCTTTAGGGATTGTAGCTCAAAACTCATTCATTTCATTTCTTTGAAGGTGACCTTCATTCTTAATTTGTCAACATGCCTTTAAAAATAAGTATAAAATGATATAAATTACATAAAGACAATGATTAAGGTTCATCATATGTTTCAAACTCTCCATATGACTTCTAAACTCTTTGTTCAGGCCACCTATAAGTGGTGATTCTCAGTATACAGGCAAATCTATCTTGGATAATGGTCATAGAATGAACCATATGCATTTTCATAAGACTATATAGGTAAAATTTCTCTATAAAAACCTTTAAATTATCCTTTTAACTCTAAAAATATTGAAACCCATACTAAGGTTCTAATGGCATCATCATGGTTCCTATATGTGCATTGGTTGTATGTATGGGTAGGGAGTGTCTAGAATGGAGCAACAAAGATGGGAAAAGAGCATATTTGGAATATAAACTCAAAATAAACTTTAAAATTCATGATACCCATAAAAAAATATTTAAACAATAGAAAATACATCGTATCCAATGTAAAAGTCACTTGCAGCCAAGAACTACATGGCAAGCCATGATGTAATGGTTGTTTGTTTGACATGTGAGCTTGCCAACCATGAGAATTTATTTGGATATTAAAGATGAAATATTAAGGGGAATAAATAACATTGTGAAAAAAATTAAATAAACTTAACAAAACTTTTTTAAACCATGGATAAATACAAAGTTCCTGAAAATGGTGAAAACTACCCATTACACTCCAAAGAGACCAATCTATAAATTTGAGGTTATTGGCTCATCCAAAAACCAAAAAAAATTAAAATAAGAATGGGAAAATTTTAAGAAATAATAAAACATAATTTTTGATAAACATCAGTATCTATATTGTACGTAATTTCCTAAACAAGAGAACAAACCATAGGGTTCATGAAACAGCTAGTAGATTTGCATAGTCAACTTGTTAGTAATGGTTCATAAAACACAATTGATAAATTTTAAAAATAATTATATTAATATTACTTTATATAATTGTAATATCATATTAAAATATCATTTGTCTTGAAACCTCTTGAGCTATTTGTACCAAGTACAAACTTGCAAATCACTTATGCTTGCCAAGAAGGGTGAAAAGAGAGATGAATAATTTTGAGAAATAAATGACACTTCCAAATAAAAAAAGTCAAGGAGATAATAATGGTGGATTTTAAGAGTCATATTTCAACATTTTACAAGTGGCACACTTCCCAAAGAAGCTATACAAGTGCCTAATTCCTCTTCTTCCTTAAGAAAACCACCCATTCTTTTGCATAACCTAACATATTTTACTTTTTTAGTTAATTAAGACTTATAAGGACACATGGGGCATGAAATAATGTTTTTAAACCTTCACATTTCCCAATAAACTCATACAACTCATTAAATAAACTTTTTTAAGCCCTATAATGAAATGATAAATAGAGAAAAACTGATTGGTCAAGGCCAATATAACATCATTTGAGATTAATTAACATGTAATACACACCATGACACTCATATTATACCTCTTAAATACCTATAAAGTCAAGTTTTTACCTATATGTAACCCAATTTGACTAAAAAGTCAAATTAGGTCAACACTAGTTTAAGTAAAAATCCTATAAACACATTCCTTAATCCTGAACTTCCCCTTGAAGTTCAAAATCCTTAGTCTATCTTGAAATTAAAAGAGAAATAAGACTTTTCAAGTCAAGAATATCAAGAGAGTAAAAATGAATCTGAGGAAAACATGGCAGAATGCTTTTCTAACCTTTAATACTAAAAATCCTATACACCTCAATGCCTATGATGATATCTCTCCCAATGACACCAAGAGTGTTCCCACTTTCAATGGGGAATGTCTTGTCATCCCAAGTGAGCATATTAGGGACATTTTTAATTTATACAATTTTCATAATGTTACTGATGTTAACATTGTAATTAGGTTGCTTGCCATGTCTCTTAGGGGAAAAGCCCTTGATTGGTATAGAACATTTCTAGGATGATGTATCACCACTTTGGATGAGTTTGGGGAGTTTTTGACTCAAAGTTTTGAAGACAAAAGTGATCACACATAACTCATTCATTAGTTAATTATGATTTAAAGAGGTCTTAAAGAAATTATGAATGACTTAAATGAGAGGTTTCAAAGAACATGGTATAGGTTTCCACCTCCCACGAGACCCCCTACATGTTTTGTTTTCCCTACATACCTAAGATCTATCAGGACTAATATTTTTATCATGTTTCAATCCATGGGTGGATACACTTTTCCCTAAACCTATGAAATACCCATTAGAGCTGAGAATGGTTTAATACAAGCTAGTAAGATTCCCCCAAAAGTCCCTATGCTTATTCTGTCAAACATGTCTATTGCTCCTCCAAGTCTTGATCCAATTCCAAGTGCAAAAAATAAGTCTAAAGCTTCCCCAAAGAATTCAGAAGATACTGTTGACTGGGAGGAAATATCTAAAGCCTTAAAAGTTTAAATTAGGTAAATAAATCTAAAATATAGATTTCACCAAAAATCTTATTCCTATCCTCCACAAGCAAGTAGGTTCCCACCTCATAAATATGGTCAAGGGAGGGGATAGGATCAGCCTAACTTCAATAGGCCACCCAATGCTATAATATAAAATCTACTCTCAACACAAGAGCCATGGTTCTAGTCCATAGTAACTTGGTTTAAGGAGAAGAATGGCAGCCTCAAGGATAGTATATGAATGCCAATGAAGGTGAAGAATAAGATTTGGTCACTTAAGGAGGGGATAATCCTCAATCAAAAATAGAAGATGAAAAATTCATGCAAGTAGAAATAATTAAAGGATGACAACCTCAAGGAGTGATCCTTGAAAACTTTCAAGTGGAAGATACATTTGTCATAAACCAAGGTACCTCAGTGGCAACCAACATAAGATCAAAGAGTAAATCTTTGAGAGATGTTCATAGTGTTGACACAAGTCCAAAAAATCTTTCTTCAAGGCCACAAGGTTTGAATGCAAATGTAGCATCCCCTATAAGTTATGCACCTCTTAAAAATAAGAATTTATGAAGGGTGACTCAAAGTACTCCATTGCCTCAAACTTAAGGCACTTATTTGCCTTCAAGAATATAATAAAAGGTGAGTTTTCCTTATTTGAATATCATGGATTTTTTGAAGATTAATAAAACATCTATATCTCTTTGGGAAGTGTTCCACATGCTTGATCAAAAGGAGCTTCTTCAAGAGTAGCTATCTCAAGTCCACATCAATCCTCAACCATCAATACATGGTTGTGTATCCCTCACTATTGGTCCTACTCATATTTTTCAAACCTCTACCAAATCTGAAATTTCCCCACCTTTCTATCTTACACTCATTAAAGGAGACAAGAATATTCATAATTGCATTGTGGATAGTGGGGCAAGTACTTTAGTTATGCCCAAACTTGTGGCAGACAAGTTGGGCTTGAAATATGAGACATATAGAAAGGGAGTGTTGAAATATTATGGGACACTAGATAAGATAGTAGGGCTCATCAAAAATTTGAGAGTTTCATTTCATGATTATCCAAGCTTTCCAATCCTTCAAGACATAGTTGTGGTATATTTACCTACTCACTTTTCTATTTTCCTATCAAGGGACTTCACCACCAAGATAGTAGGATATCTCTTAGCTAATTGGTCCTTCTTGGACTTTAAAATAAGGTATGGAGCAAATGTGAATATTAAAACATATCCGTTGGCCAAGTTTCACATTGAGCCATATGTATAAGCAATTTCTAATCTGAATTATACCATCAATGATCAAGAATAATATGTTATGGATGATGGGGCATCTTTCAAACTTGAAGGTATCTCTGATATTTTTCTAGATGAGTCTGGTGTTGACACTTATGGACATGATCCATATGATTTCATTGAAGAGATAGACCTTGGCACATAAATCATCCATGATGAAGGTGATGAACATTATGAGGTAAGCCTTGTTAATTCTTTTCAACAAGATGCTAAGGGTAATTAACTTATTCATATTCATGATGATGATGGTTTTCAAAGTATGGTAGATCAAGATAATAATGAAGATAATGACATTCTTCTTACCCAATATGGAGGAGTCCATGAATATTACATCCATGAAGAAGATGATGATCTATGGTAGTATTTCCATGCCATAGTTAAATAATTTGAATAGCTAAACAAGACAACTCCCCTTCCTAAGGGGCATGAACCTGATAGTAAGGTTATTAATGAACCTTATAAACATGAAGGATAGTGTGATATTGATCATGAGAATGAGTGTTAAACCATTGTCAATAAGGCTATAATAATGAAGGATTCCAATGAAGCCAAGGCAAAAATGTGTGTGGTTGAATAATAGTCTAAACCTTAGTATAAAGTTATACCACTTTTAGACATGTTGGAGCAGCAAAAAGACAAGATTGATATTTCTATACACCAAGTACATCATTTTCTATAAGAATGTGAAGTTGAGACAACTTTCATGACTCTTAATGATTATATTGAGGAGTTTAAAGTGGACATGACATAGGTCAAGTAGACTACAAGCTCAAAAAAGCCTATTGGAATGCTAGATGGAGTGTTCATGAGATATCTAGAAGACAAACTTGTTGCTAATAGAATCTTCATAGATGGTTAGTCATTTGAATATCTCCATAAGTAAATGTTCATTGATAAGTATGCCTCATATTATAGATTAATTTCATGGAGTATAAGTGATACAAAAGCATTATTTTTTACTGTAGTTTAAGCAATGAAGAGTGGTTCCTCACCTCAAGTGTCTTGAGGTCTTGTACATATTAGGATAGGTGTGATTTCCTTGAGTTGGTGTGTGTGTTTTCCATAATTATTAATGAGAGAACATATGTGTGTTTTGTGTCTTGTATTATGTGTTTATTTTTTATTATGTTTGTTTTCTATTTTGTTTGGTGTGGTTTGGTGTCATTTCAGAGGCATTTTAGTGTCAAGTACAGTGTATAAGTGAATCCATATCCCAATGGACAGGAGAAGGAAACTGGTCCTTAGCATAGCTAGCATCACACCCTTAAGAAATAACTAAAATGTTGACTAATTTCATCCCTAAGTAAAATTAAGTCAACCCCCTTACAGGTTCAAACTTTCATAGGGTCTCCTAGGTTGGAAAGTGATCCCATGGTCATTAATGAGGTCAAACAATATGTTTTATCTTTATCACATTTGCCTAGTTGTTCTTGTGTCAACCATGCCACCTTTTGGTCACATTAAAATTAAATTGTATGGTTTTCCATGAAAGACAAAGGTGTCAAGATGAAATGTATTGTACCACATGTTAGGTATATGTCAAATGGTAGTTTGGAAACTAAAAGTTGTAGGTCCAACATAAGAACAAGGAGATCAACTGAAAAAAGGTAGTTTCAAGCAAGTTGTATGAACTATCTGACACATGTTGCACATGGGAAGGATTCAAGAAAGTCTCTTAATATCCTAATAAGTCTTTTCCTAGATTAATAAGCTTCAACAAGTCCAAATTTATTAAAAAATAATTTTCCTCTCATCACTCTCTTGGGTAGGTCAAACAAGTCAAATGATTTTCTATCGGTAAGGATAGGAAGAAAGGAGTAGGACTAAATGATTTTGGGAGAAGTTGGTAGTATTTATTTCCTTCCATTCCATGGAAATAGTTTCTAGTTTGGTGGTCTATACTTTATGAACAGTCTTTAATATTGTTGATGCCTTCAAACTGCTTGCATAACCCCAAAGGTTTTGGTTTTCTCATTTATTTACATTGATCTAAGTGAATTAAGTGATGTATATATGTTGGCATGGTATGTCCTTCATTTACATGCTGGTTTTAACTAGTTTGCATGTATTTATATGAAGTCATAGGTAGGATCACCCTAATTGTGCTAGAAATGAACACTATTGGTCTATAGAGTATTAATTTCACAGTTATAGAGCTTATCTTCTTGTGGGTGAATTTATATTAAGAATGGTGTAAATTTGTTTTCAAACTCATAGATCATGGTTAATTATATTCTTCATTGAATGTATGTGTTATAGAGGATCATGAATGAAAGTGGATTCTAAAACACACGATACAGTCAAATATCCCTAAAAAGGCCATCTGAAAACTTGTCTAAAGATCACCCTAATGTCAACTTGAAGAAAGGAAACATAGTGGTGTTTGAAGGTTTTGAACCTAAATGGGATATCAAACAAATTACATGATCCTAGTGAAAGGTTATTAAGGTGATAATGAGGTTCTAGCATAACACACAGTCTTATATCTAACAATATCTACAAGCAGTCTAAAACATTGGTTTGAAGCCAATACAAAAGGAGGTAGAGTAGTGTTGAAAGTACTTTGGAGATGTTCGGATCCAACTAAAAAATTCAACATTTATGAATGTCAAGGAGATAATTATATGAATGGTGAGGCCATTACATACAATCAGACCTAAATCCATGCTCATGAGGTTAGAAGAGTTTTAAATGGGATGGATTACCTTAATCTCTTTGAATGGGGACTCTTCTCCACAAATGCCATCTATTGGTAAAGGTATATGAGGTATGGATAAACTTGATGGTTCCTTTCTTGTAAGCTTAATAATAAGAGACAACATATGAACATAATAAGGAGTTTGTTTGGTCAAATGAAGTGATGCTTAAGTGGTTTTCAACCCAAATAGATATTGATTGAAAATACTCAATAAACACAGTGCTAAATCCCAAATGAATATGTAACTTATATTGACCTACAATACATTGATGATAGAGGGATGTTAGCATGATATAAAGGCAAAAATGAGATATTCAGGTGTAAAGATGATCCTATTTGATCTCATGAGGAAATAGAGGTTTTAAAAACACTTCTCAAGCACTTTTCATCACATACAAAAACCTTTTGATCCATCTAATTACTACCCATAGTCAGACTCATATTGTAAACTAGTCTCATGCTATTGGAGGATACAGTTTGAAAGGTTGGTAGAGGTATAAGGTGTATAACCATGTTGCATCAATTTTTAGAGTGATTATACCACATTTTTTGAGTTTATAAAAGGTAAGGATAAATAAATAAGGTTAAAAAGAATGTATCTAGCCTCATACTCAGTCAACCCTAAACACAGTCATAATCTTAAGCTAGTGTGGAGATTTTGAAGTTTTTGAAGGCCCTAGAAGTGGGATATGAATGTGAAACTTTGTAAAAAATTCCCTCATGACCTAAAATAGACCTCTATGGTATCTATTTTTCCTTTAAAAAAGGGGATATGTCCTTTGTTTTATCTTAGATAGAGGGCACTCCATGACTAAGATAACCTACAAACATAGTGTGTGAATGAAGAAAGGATGAAGGGATGATCTTTAAATGATTTTTGGAAGATGTAAAAATTTGTAATAAAGATAAACAAATGTTTAGAATCACCTAAATTCAATAAGAACACCTCCAAGTGGTCATACACACAAACACATAGTCTAGGTCTACTAGGCCTAAACCTTCATGGTCTCTTACTTGAATTGCATGACTACATGATACCCCTAAATAGTTTAAGAATAGTAAGGAGAGAGTGGAGGACTGATAAGAATCATTATTTTTAAAGGAGTAACTCAAATTGGTCATTTTTGGCCTGAATGTCTCTGATGGGTACCTAAAATGCCTAGAAAGAGCTTGAGAGCTATTTTATTTTGCTCATATATATATATATATATATATATATATATATATATATATATATATATATATATATATATATATATATATATATATATATATATATATATATATATATATATATATACGACTGAGCTACATGGTGACTCAAGAACTTAGGGGTAGTTAAAGAGGGTATTGAAATTTTTGGGTGAATATTTTGTCACCAGTTGACTGATGAAAAAATGGTTACATCAACCACAACATAAGGATATTTATACAGAAAAATGGGTGTGGTGACCACAGCCAAAATGAGATAAATCTCTCCTCTCAGCAAGGGGAGGTTCCCTATAATTTATTATATACTATAGCATTTATATATAAGCTGAAAATAGACATAGGGGTGGAATAATACCATCCATATCTCGTTTCTCAAAGATGATGTTCATATAATAGAGGAGAATTTTGGTGTAATTATTGAAAGCACTTCTCTTCTTTCAGAAGTGATATTCAGCCAACAATAGGATTCTTCTTGAGTAGTAACGGAAACCATAAGAAACCAATAAAAGCACAAATTATTTTATTGTATCTCCTACTGATTAGGACAAAGGAACACAATAGTTTGAATCTTAGCCCAAAGTCTTCACTTCAACTACAACAGAGTAAAGGATAACGAAGGATAAAGAGAGATCAAAGTCTCTCTAATATCCTTTACACGAAACACAGACTGAAGACAATTATGGTAGCACAAAGTCTCCCATAGTCAACTTTAGGATATCTTCTAGCTTACTTACACTTGTTCTACTTGTTTTATTAAATGTAAAATACTATATTTAGGAAACATACATAAGAACAATTTCCTAGATGACACAAGCTTATTCTAACACAAAGTTTGAAAGGTCACTTGCTTTCTCATTCATTTAACAAAATATGATTAACAGTTTGAGCTCAAAGTCTCAAGATTGCCTTTCAATTTGGGCAAAGCTTCACTTTTGATAATAGATAGATCTCCCTTATACAAAATGAGAGATTACAATATATAGCATCCCAAGAAAGACTTGGGTGCTTGTTTTCATAAAAACAGCCCATGCTGAATTGAATGCATTGAATATCTATGAAATGGCCATGCTATAATAGGTCATTGGCCTTAACTTTGGCATTCTAGATTATCTCAAATGTCTCTTCCTAAGCATGGGTTTTCTGGTCTTATTTATGATGCTTACACAGCTATCCATTCACCTTTACTTAATACAGAAAAATAGGCTGCATCCTTGAATGTTTATGTTCTCTGATGTCTACTTGGTGGACTATTCCACCTAATAGAAATAAATCTCCTATAGATATTTCTAGATTTCCTATAGTTTTTCTCTCTTTCCTTTCCATGTTTTTTCTCTTCCTAAGCAATTTGAGCTCTCGGGGCTACCTTCTCACTTTCTGCTGGTCTTTTGGCTCCTTTTTAGGCTAGTCACTGAGCTTGTTCTCAGGGCTTTTGAAAACCAATGGTTATTCTATCACCCTAAATTTGATGTCCATGGGGATGTCACTAATCAATTTAACTTATGTGTACCTTTGAACCTTGAACTCTTTTGGTTCAAAATTTCAATGGTTCAAAGTTTCAACGGTTTGGCGATTGAATGTTTTGTAAAGGGCCGCGTTCATTGTCTTTTTCTTCTTCAGTTGAACCATTTATTTAAACCTTTGAACATTTTGAACCATTTGAACCTTTTAAACCATTTCATTTCAAGGTTCAATGGTTTAATAGTTCATTCTATTTCTTTGAATCCTTTTAAGCTTCAAACTTTTTGAATCCTTTCATTCTCTAAGTCCATCGAACTTATTGAACTCGTTGAACCTTTGAAATCTTTTGGTTCAAGGTTCAACGGTTTAACGGTTCAATTTTCACTCTTTGAATATTTTTATTCTCTAAGTCTTTTAAACTTGTTCAACCCATTAAACCTTTGAACTTTTGAACCTTTCAAAGTTCATGGTTCAATGGTTCAACAATTCAATGTTAACTCTATGAAGCCTTTTTTTCTTTAAATCCATCAAAGTCGTTAAACCATTGAACTCATTAAACCTTTGAACCTTGTAGAGGTGGGATTTAATGGTTCAACATGGTTCAATCTATTTTTTTGAAGCCCAATGTTAAGTCTTTTGATTGAACCTCAGCGTTGAACCATCCTCAAAACACTAAGGAAAATCCTTAAGTGTTTTGAACTTCTTTTGAAGAAAGCCCGCTTGTTAAACCTATGACTTCATTATCTAAAAAGGCTTGACTATTTGAAAAACATAACTACTCAGAATATTTTTGAGAAATAAAAGAGAGAATTTTGGTCTGTAGGACCAAAATGGTCATTATGTTATCTACAAAACAAAGTGATGGATTTTAAGAATAATAGCTGGCTCCACTTGGGGAACTTCCATCGATTTAAATTTTAAAATAGTCAAAGGGAGTAGAAACTAGAATCTTAGTGCTTTCATTTATGCCATTAGGCTATGGAGTCATGCTTACCCAAAAATAAATGTGCCAAAAACCAATGGCACCAAAAACAAAAAAAATATAAAACAAAGAAAGACTATACAAATGTATATATGTGCAACTAGACTTATCTGATACTTCAAGGATTGAAGTGCTTTATATGCTACCCACTATGAGGTAGAGTAAATGGCAATACATCTTGATATTTCAATAAGAAACTATTTTCACCATTTAAATAGTGATTGGTAAATGGGCCTCTCCATAAAGAATTCAATTTTCCATGCATCCCTTTTGGTTCTCTCCTCTTGTCCCACAACAAGACTTGATCTCCAATCTTAAAATAATGAATCCTTGATTTTTGGTTAAAGAGTCTCTTCACCAGACTTTGATGCGTAGCAATTTGGTCCACCACCATAGTTCATTCCTCATTAAGCTCAATCAAGCACATGATCCTTTTGTTGATGGAACTTTCAAAAGTTGAATCTTCCACTGCCTTTGCTAACTTTAACACTGGTAACTCCAAGGTGATTGGTATCTCTACATTAAGACCATATAGAAGTTGAAATAAGGAATACCAATTTCCCTCTTGGGTGTAATTTTGTCTACCCATAAAGCATCAAGCAATGTTTTATGCCAGGTTCTTTGATTATCATCTACCAGCTTCCTGATAATGGTCACCAAGTTCTTATTGCTTGATTCTGCTTGACCATTTCCTTGTGGATAATAGTCAAAAGAGTGGGAGAGAATAATCCCATAATAGTATCAAAATTGGGTGATCTCATGAGAAGAGAAATAATTTGCATTGTCTATTACAATCTTAGTTGGGACCCCAATCCTGGAAATGATGTTTTCCTTGAGAAAATTACATACCACCTCTAAAGTGGCATGCTTGATTGGAATGGGTTCCACCCACTTGGTAAAGTAGTCTATGGCTATGAGGACATAATCATGTCCATCACTTGAGGATAGATTTATAGTGCCAATGAAATCAATCCCCCATTGCTGAAATGGTTCTTCTATCACCACAGGATTGAGAGGTAACACAGCTAACTTGAGCTTACCAAAAAATTGTTGACATAGCTCGCATTTATGCACCCAAGCGTATAAATCTTGAAATAGATTAGGATAATAGTACCTAGCTCAAAAAATCTTATGGGAAGTTACAGGCATAAAAAAATGTCCTCCACAAGCCAAATTATGGAAGGACTCTAAAAGTTTGTTCTGCTGCATTTTATCCATACAGCGAAGGAATACCCCATCAAGGTTCCTCTTATACAGACCATTATCCCATAGGATAAGGTTGGCAGCTTTCAACTTAACAATCCTCTTTTCTTTACAAGATAGGTGAGCAAGACACTCACCATAGATAAGGAAATGAGAAATATTTGAATACCACTCATTCATAGTGGTGACAAAGAGAACTATTGGCATGTCTTCAACTCTTATTTCCTCATACTCTGCTTCTTCTAGTATATTATCAGCAATTAATTGGTAGAGACCCTTTCCCCACACAAGCTTCATTGGTTTGATAACAAGATCAAACTCCTAGATTTTATAAATCCAACTGCCCCTTTTGGTTCCAAACTCCTACTGAGTTAGTATGGACTTGACTGTTGTATCAGGAACCAAAGCAATAGTGTGTGAGATCAAGATATAAAAATGGAAGTGATTTACCACCTTTACCACATCATAAGCATTCTTCTCTATGTTTGAATACTTCAGCTCATGAGCTTTAAGAGGATAACTCATAAAGGATATGGGAGATTCCACACCTTCTTTGTTCTACCGAACCAAGATGGCTAAAAGTGTGTGTTTAGAAGCATATCTATATATCATGAAGTCTTTGGTGTAATTAGGACAAACTAGAATTGGGGCATGGGTGATAGCTTCCTTGATGTCTTGGAATATTGACTTGCCTTCTTTAGTCCAGCTGAAAGTGGCTTTACCTTTCATCATATTGACAATGTGGTGAGTCTTCTCTATGAATTCAAGAATGAACTTTCATAGAAAATTCACCTTTCCAAAGAAAGAGTGAACTACAGTCTTATTGGCAGGAAGAGAAAGATCTTGAATGGATTTGACCCTTTTTGGGTCGATCTTTATGTCTTCTTGAGACACAGTGTGACCGAGAAGATTACCTTCTGTAACCCCAAAAATTGATTTCTTGGGATTAAGTGAAATATCATTCTACTTACATCACTCTAGCACTTGTTGTAGATGATGCACATGATTAGGATGATGCTTAGAGAGGACTTTTAAGTCATCAAGGATACCACAATGAACTTACCCATTTCATTTTTGAAAACAAGATCCATTGCTCTTTGGAAAGTGGTGCCAACATTGATCAAGCCAAAAGGCATTCTGTGATATGCAAAAGTGCCCCAAGGTGTTGTGAAAGTGGTCTTATGTTGTTCTACTTCACCAAATTCCACTTGATTATATCCTAAAAATCCATCTAACATTGATAACATCTCATTTCTAGTCACTATTTGTAATAGTTGATTCATGATGGGTAGGGGATAGTTGTCTTTTAAAGATGACTAATTCAGATTTTTGAAATCAATACACAGGAAAATTTCTCCATTCTTCTTTATCATAGGGACTATATTTGCAACCCAAGTGGAATGATGGATTGGAAAAATAATTCTTGCATTTAGCATTTTCTATATTTCAGATAAAATCATGCTTGATATCTTGAGATTGTACTACATTTGCTTCTGCTTTTGAGGTAACGACCAAATCTTGAGAGGAATTTCATGCTTGATTTATTTACATCTTAAAGATTTCATATCATCATATGAATATGCCAAAACATCAATGTAATGGTGAATTAGAGTGATAATTTTGAGTTTTTCATTAGGGGTACAACAATTCTCAATGTTGACCATTTTTGGATAATTTTTTGTACTCAAATTTATTTGATCAAAATCTTTACAGGATTTTGAATCCATTTGTTGTTCCTTGATAAAATTATCATGCTTGTCAAAAAATTTCTCAATAGAAACTAATCTTTTGGGAATTTTATTCCCTTTGAGCTGAAGGAACTCTTCATCAGCTTTTGAATCTATCTCTAGAGATGATTCCCGCAGTGGAGATTCACTACCTTCAAATTGAAGCTTTTCAAAGCTATCTATTTATTCTAGAAAAGTAATGATCTGGTTGTCACCATTGAACACTTACCAATGGTCAGCATTATCAGGTATACTTGGTCAAAAGACCAACTCGATAGTGTACCTATCTTCTTTGAAATCTTGGTGGGGGACCAAGAGAGTTACAAAGACAGCTAATGAATCAACATAGCTATTGAATTCTCTAAGTATGAAAAAAATAATGAAAGCATTAAAGCTTTCAATGTAGTCCCACACCAAATTGTGATAATGTCACAATCTCTCATTCTTAGTTTGATATAGGTTCCTCACTTGACAAACCACTAGCTCAGTATCTCTTTTGCATGAAGGAGCTTAACACCTTTATCTTAAGCAACCTTTAAACTGAGCAGTAGAGATTCATACTTAGTAGTGTTATTAGTGTTACTAAACTAAAACTTATATGCTTATGGAAAAATATCTCCTTGAAGATATATCAAAACAACTCCAGCTCCAAAACCAGTAGAAGAGTTGCTGCCATTGAATTTCAGAATCTAGACCTCATCAGAATTTGATCTTATTTCAGATTTCTCTTCATCAGGAAAGGAAGATATTTTTTCATGTGTATTGTGCTCTACCAATTTTTTTGATGTTTCATCTGAATTTTTTGGATTGTCACTTAGTAATCTTTCATCTACTAAAATACGAACATCTTCAGTAGTCAAAAAGTAATTATCCATGCCTGAAGACTCAAATAGAATTTGAGCTTTAGGAGCTGATGTTTGGGTGACAATGTACTTTGATTCCTTATCAAGAAGTAGCCTTTACATGATGCCCTTGATAGGAATCCTTTCCTTAGATAGGTTCATGATAAATTCTCTACCAATATCCTTGCAAAAATTTTGCCCAAGAAGAATGTTGTACGAGGCTAGGACGTCAGCCATCAGGACTGTCATTTTGATTCTCTTATCTGGGAAGGCCAAAAATGCAAATTGAGTATCTTTGATTTATCTCAATAGAGTAACTTATTTTTTTTCCATGGATAAACATCTCCCAAAGGTCTTAGTCAGTGTGAGACTAAGATATTTTACCACCTTGGCAGGCATGACATTGTCTGAAGCTCTTGAGTCTATAATGTAATTGTTCAGCTGATGACCATTTATCAGCAAGGAAACATAAAATGGTTCTATCTTTCTAAGGGAAGCTAGAGGAGTAATCACAAGATTATTTTGGGTAGGTTTTGTTCTTTGGGGGAATAGGGGTTACTTCTAAAATTTCTTGTCCTGTAGAGACAGTCTTATTCTTAATGCATTAAACTAACCTATACAACTGCTCAGGGTTGAATTACAAGAATTTGAACTCATACATTTGAATTTTGGTCTTCTTAACATGGTCAATTATATCAAATTACTGAAATGAATTTGAAATAGAGGAAGGTAGTCCATCAATTTGGATTTTACTGGGTGTAGAATTGGTCTGCAAATTTGAAGCAGAAGGTGAAGTAATATTTGAGGTACTTACTTTTTTAGTGATCATTGGGTCCTTTGATTAGAAAGGCAATGAAGTTCCTCATTTAGTAATTGAAATTACTGGTCAATATTCTTTTCCTATTTTTCCTTTATCCACTTATTGATCTAATTGGTTCTGAGACCTGGTAAATATAGCATATGATCCATCAAATGCATCACTTTTACTTCTAGGTTCATCTTGGTAATTTAGGAAACCAATGTTGGAGTCACCAGCTGATTCTTATTGGCCTTCTAAAAATAGATTAGTGGCATCTTCTTGGTTTAACTCAAGTTGAAAATAAAAATCAAATTTAGTTTCAAGATAACCAACTACTGAGTTAGCTGGTGCTACTTCAATAACAAGCTTCTCTGGTGGGGGAGGAAGGTGATTTGGTTGCCCTTGATTTCTAGCAGCATTGCCCTGATACGACTGGTTGGGAAATGTCCTCCTTGGTATATCTTAGTAAGAAGGAGGGGTAGACATCCCTTGCACCATTAAATTTTTTAGAGCTAGTAATTCACTTGCCTATAGAAGAATATTCAAAAAAAAAAAATATTTACCTCTGTTAGGTTCTCTTCTTATCTTTCTTGCCAAGATAAGATCATCTTCAACCTTAGTGGCCAAAATCTGAGCTACAACAAGATCTATGTTGCCAATCCACCTCAATAGGAAACTCAATTATAAAAGCTAAGAATTTATGAAGAAGCATTTGAGATTCTCAGGTGTCAACTGAGCAATTATGGGAATCCTATTCCTTAGCTTGTTGAATTTGGTAATGAAGTCTCACATGGGTTCATGAGGCTCTTTCTTCATTTGTGTACACTGGGCTAATAGGGCATGTGCATCTTCTATAGGTTTGAACCTAGCCTCAAATTTGGATTTGAGAGTGTTCCAGTCAATCATTATTTGTGCTTATAGATGATAAAACTAGTCTGTAGCAGAACCTTGTAATGTCTTCATATTCAATGCATATTACACCACAAGCTATGCAAAAGGCTGTAATATGTTCATCAGGATGAACCTTCCTATCACCATAGAACTTGGGGAAATTTTTATTTAAGCTACGAGGTAGCTCATGTAAAGATGGGGTCAGATTCAGGGAACCAAAAGTATTACCCTAGGGGCCTTGGAATGTCATGATATGGCTGTTGAAAGGAGGGATAATAAATCTCTGTGGGATATGTATGGACAAAGCTCTTCTAGCAGAGGAAAGAACAATTTTGCCTAGTATTGGGGACTTGATGTTTGTAGGAGTAAAACTCCTAGTTCATTGAAGGTGAGTTTGTGGAGGGGAAAGATCAAAATTATTTTTTTGCACAAGCTTGAATACAAGGTCAACAATACCTTGAGCTCTCTAGCTTTGTGTGTATGGTGGATCTGCCAGAATGTAAAATGGACATGGAAAAGAACTGGAACTACTTCAATTTGAAGCTTGAGGCTTCAAACTACTTGTTCTCCCTAGTGGAGTCACCAAAAACTATTGGATAAATATTTTTTCACCAGCTAACTGACAGCAAAATGATTACATCAACCACAGCATAAAGAGATTTATGTAGCAAAATGGGTGTGGTGACCACAGCCAAAATGAGATAAATTTATCTTTTTAGCAAGGGGAGGTTCCCTATAATTTATTATATATTATAGCATATATATATATATAAGCTAAAAATAGACACAGAGGTGAAATCATACCATCCATCTCTCTTTTTCCAGAGATGATGTTCATAGAATAGAGGAGAATTCTAGGGTAATTACTGAAAGTACTTCTCTTCTTTTAGAATTGATATTCAGCCAACAGTATGATTCTTCCTAGGTAGTAACAAAAGCCATAAGAAACCAATAAAAGCACAAAGTCTTTCATTATCTCTCCTACTGATTAGGATAAAAGAACACAGTAGTTTGAAGCATAACCCAAAGTCTTCAATTTAACTACAATAGAGTAAAGGATAATGAAGGATAAAGAGAGCTCAAAGTCTCTCTAGTATCATTTACACAAAACATAGACTGAAGACAATTATGGTAGCACAAAGTATCCCATAGTTGACTTCAAGACATCTTCTAGCTTACTTCCACTTGTTTTGCTTGTTTGATTACATGGACAAGACTGTATTTAGGAAATAGAAATAAGAACAATTTCCTAGATGACACAAGCTTATTCCAACACAAAGTTTGAAAGGTCACTTGCTTTCTCATTCATTTAACAAAATATGATTAACAGTCTAAGCTCAAAGTCTCAAGATTGCCTTTCAATTTGGGTAGAGCTTCACTTCTGCTAACAAATAGATATCCATTATACAAAATGAGATATTACAATATATAGCATCCCAAGAAAGACTTGGGTGCTTTTTTCATAAAAATGGCCCATGCTAAATTGAATGCATTGAATATTTGTGAAAGGGCCATGCTAGAATAGGTCATCGGCCTTAAATTTGGCATTCTAAATTATTTCAAATGTCTCTTCCTAATCATGGGTTGTCTGGTCTTCTTTATGATGCTTACACAGATGTCCATTTGCCTTTACTTAATGTAGAAAAATAGGCCACATCCTTGAATGTTTGTGTTCTCTGATGTCTACCTGGTGTACTATTCCACCTACTAAAAATAACTCTCTTGTAGATATTTTTGGATTTCCTATAGTTGTTCTCTCTTTCCTTTCCATGTTTTGTCTCTTCCTAAGCAATTTGAGCTCTCAAGGCTACCTTCTCTCTTTTTGCTAGTCTTTCGGCTCCTTTCTAGGCTGGTCACTGAGCTTGTTCTCAGGTCTTTTAAAAACCAATAGTTAATCCATCACCCTAAATTTGACATCTATGGGGACATCACCAATCACTTGAACCTCTTTAAACCTTGAACTTTGAACTCTTTTGGCTCAAAGGTTCAATGGTTCAAAGGTTCAACAATTCAGTGATTTAATATTTTGTAAAGGGTTGCATTCACTCTCTTTTTCTTCTTTGATTGAACCATTTCTTTGAACCTTTTGAACCTTTGAACCTTTTGAACCATTTAAAACTTTTGAGCCATTTCAGCTCAAGGTTCAATGGTTCAATAGTTCATTCTATTTCTTTGAATCCTTTGAAGCTTCAAACTTTTTGGATCCTTTCATTCTCTAAGTCCGTCAAACTTATTGAACTTGTTGAAACTTTGAACCTTTGAACTCTTTTGGTTCAAGGTTCAACAGTTCAACAATTCAATCTTCACTCTTCGAATCTTTTAATTCTCTAAGTATTTTGAACTTGTTGAACCCATTGAACCTTTGAACTTTTGAACTTTTTGAAGTTCACGTTTCAATGGTTCAACAATTCAATGTTAACTCTTCGAAGCCTTCTTTTCTTTAAGTACGCCAAAGTCATTGAACCATTGAACTCATTGAACCTTTGAACCTTGTAGAGGTGGGTTCAATGGTTCAACATGGTTCATTATATTTGTTTGAATCCCATCGTTAAGTCTTTTGATTGAACCTCAGCGTTGAACCATCCTGAAAACACTAAGGAAAAGCCTTAAGTGTTTTGAAATTCTTTTGAAGAAAGCTCACCTGTTAAACTTGTGACTTCCTTAGCTGAAAAGGCTTGAATACTTGAAAAACTTAACTGCTCAAAATATTTTTGAGATAGAAAAAAGAGAATTTTGGTCTATAGGACCAAAATGGTTAGTATGTTGTCCACAAAATCAAGTGATGGATTTTGGGAACAACAGAACTCAAAAATTTTGGAATTAGTTTGAGAGTTATATGCCTAACTTTTATGAATCATTGTTAACAAACCAAGTGACCTAAAACCCTCTTAATAACTTAGCAGAGAAAAGATGAATGAAAATGCATCCAAGATGGGTATATTGACCTTAAAACTAATTTTTACATGTTTGACACTCTCCCAAGCTCCTCACCATCCATTTTTTTCCATACTATCACTTGTATGGATAAGACTAATTCAATTTATTTTTCAAAATTTGAGATATTCTATAAGTGTAGGAGGGAAATAATAGATGAAAACCATTATAGGAGGTGTGCATAGATATATTTCAATTCTCCATACCTATTTATCACCTTAGTTATTCATGAAAAATCCTCTACTTAAATGGTCATTGCAAGTAGTCTTAGAAAAGATAGTGAGAATGAGGGTTATTGTATACACATAATATTTTAAATTTTTAGCAAATACTAATGCTTTACATCTTGTAGTAACCCATCAAGACTCAATATCTCTGAGTACACATCCTAAAGGGTACACTAAGAAAGAGGTGGGAAGACCATTGGTGCTTTTCAAGAGTATTGTCCTTTATTGCTACATTATTACCAATCCAACTAGCTCCTAAAACCATTCCATAAGCTATTACTCCTCCTTTGCACACTCTAATATTTTCCACTTTCCATCCCTCTTTTCCTCACCTTAAGTCCCTTTTGTTAGTTAGTTTTTCTAGGTCAACTGGGTCAACCTTGTATATTTTTGAGTGATTTTCATTTAGGAAATAACTTGGCCTTTGGCCGACCTAGCTCATGACCTAGTGAATAATTATCCGAAATTGTGCTAGGCCGACTAGGTCAACCCTATAGATTGGTATTTTCAAAAGGGTTTAGGGTTAAATACACCTATATATATAGGATAATTTCATCATTATTTTAATATTCAATCAATATGTATTATTCATTAGTACTTCTTTACAATCTACTCTTTCACCATTCTAATTGTTCACCATTCTAATTGAGGAATCTTAGCTTAGGGTTTCTACTTGGAGAATCTAATCTTGTGGATAAATCTTAGATGATTTGGAATTTATTAGTGATCCTTATAAACTGAAACAACCTCTTGATGAACCCCATTGGCATCTTGATGGGTTAATCAATTAGGTAAGTATTCTCTAACTTTATTCTTCTCTTTAGTAGTTAGAAGTAACATAAGTATTGGATTCAAATAATATCACTCTTCATATTTCATGTATTAGGGTCTTATTCATATATAGATTAATTGATATTATCCTATACATGTTTTTATTGTTTCTAACCCCTCATGTTATGCCACATGAGTTGGTGAACACTAGATTAGATTTACTTTACTTGTTATTAGTTTAGGTGAAATATTAAAAGTCAAGACCCCCTTAGGGTTATTGCATGATTGTGTTAGACGAGAGGATTTGGAACCCTCCTTATCATGGTGTATTTTGGTAAGATATCCCCTAATTGGGTCTAGTAGATTCCCATATTACTCATGTTCTTGATTAACAAATGTATCCTCAATTGAAAGTGTATGGTATGATCTATCTTCTCTGAGTTAAGATTGATTTATAAATATGATGTTTTTTTTATTGCATACACTTAGGTGAAACCGACATGAATCTAACATTTATAGGTTTTTATTCACTTATTTCATCATTTTATCATTTTATTTTTCATATATTTGAAATGTTGGGTTGATAGTATTGACATAGTACTAACTTATGTGCATAGGTTTAACACATAGTCACATCAAAATGACTCTATTTTATTTGTGAAGTTTTATAGACTTCTAGCTCAAGCTACTAGGTAGACCTAATCAACCCTATACACTTCTAGGCATCAAGTAAAACATCTAGGTTGACCTAGATAACCCTATACTTTTTAGACTATCAGCAATAAGTTTCTACAAAGCTTGGTCAACATAGTCGACATAATTAGTAGAATTTTCAAGTACAAAGTAAGATTCTTCAACAACAATCTCACTTCTTTAAATCCTCCAACCCACAAAGGTTCCTTTCTATCCTTATTTTTCATTTATAGTATTTTTTATAATTCTATTTTTCATAGTTTGTAATCTTTAAAACTGCCCCTATACAATCAACTAGGTCAACCCTATCAACATAGTTCTATATTTTGTGTGTAGTCTAGAAATATAAGTCGATTCTATCGATGTAGTTCACTTTCAAAAAAAATTCTTCCACAATATAGAGGTGAACCTGTTGACCCTATTTTTTATTCTTTGCATATGTTGTCAACTGAATCGACACTATATTATGTTTCAAGGTTGGAATTAACCCTTATATGCTAGTAATTATTTCACATTTTCATTTCTTATTTCTTGCATGCTTATAATAGATCACATAGTTTAATTAGGTGGTTTTCAATACACCATTTTGTTTCAATATTTTATCTTTTATACACACACTACTAAATCACAAAATCTTAAAAGGCATTTTAACAATTGTCTACCCGAGGCCAAACTACTTAGATTTCATCACCAAGGGGGAAGTTGACTTAATTTTTTGGCCAAGTATAAACACATGGTTAATTATATATTTTGGCCAAGCACCCAACACACTTATTGCTATGGTGTGTGAAGTGAGGGGGTAGGCCCCAATACCAAGCCATTACCATTACCAATACATATCTTTTTCAACCCAAACATCTTGAAACCATCCTTAGATTACTTTTTAGTTCTTTGCTTATAGCCAACTTCCTATCATATTTAAAATTATATTCTAATAATCTAACATTCATTTTGACCACTTAGTTAGATTTTAATTTCTAAGTTTATTGCTTGTTGTTTGCTCAATTATATGTTGTATTGTAAAAACTTGCACTAACCAACATTGATTCAAGGTTTTTTGATGTGTACCTCAATTAGATCAACCTCATTGATATAATTGATTGTGTGTTTTCTTTATTTTCTTAAGTACTTTCAAAAAAATTATTATCTTGGTACACAATCATTTCTATCAGCATAGTCTCTTATAGACTATATGTTTTTCCCTGCCTACTGTGCTAGGTCGACCCAGTTGACCCTTTGCACTTTTTTAGCCCCTATTTTCTATGTTAAGTCAACCTACTTGACTTTGTATAGTTTTTCAGACCTATTATCTATGCTAGATCAACCCAATTGACTTTGTATATTTTTCTACCTTCTCTATTTATCATTATTAGCATTTTGTTCATTTCTCTAAAGCATCATGTACCGTATCAAAATCTTCTTAGACAACTTGAATCCATTTAGACACTATATGGGGTTCTCTATACTTCTTATCTTTTCTAATCTTTTCTTCTTTTTAGCTTGTGGCACATCTTACGATGCACATCCACATTTTACTCTAGCCTTTGGGGCATCTTGTGATGCCCACCCACATTCCCTTTTAGACTCTAGGGCATTTTTTGATGCCCATCCCTACATCTAATTACCATTTGGGTAATTTAGTGATGTCCACTCTTATTCTCTATTATATACTACCAAAATAATTCAATTCCAAAAAACCTTCTGAGACACATAGCATTGACTCTCACATGTTCATCCTTGATATAGACATTAGTGTAAGATCCTTTCCTTCTTTTCATGCTTTCTATATGCTATATATCTAACACTTTTTATAGGTTACTTACATGGATCTCTCCCTCTATAGTAGTTTTATCTTATTATAAACCTTTAGTCCTTACTTTTTTGGTTTTACCTTTCTCTCATGATTTGTATTATAAAACCATGGATATGACTTGGTATTCCTCATGATGTAACATAGTCTTCTTTATTTTCATAATTTTTGGCATCCCTTGGGTTTTTATTTTGTGAGTTGCAATGTAAGACCATGGATAAGACCTGGCCTTCCTCACAAAACACCATATTTTACTTTTCCTCATTTATTTTTCACATGCTTCTTGACACCCTTATGGGTTTCTATTTTATGAGTTTTAGTGTAAGACTATGGATAGGACCTAGAATTCCTCATAAAATTACCATCCTATCATTATTTTTCTAGAATATGTTTTACAATAGTAATAAGTTTTTGATCATTGTTCTCAACTTTAGCTTTTACTTCTTTTGATCAATGGAATCTACACAATAATATATGTTAGCATGTTTTCCTCCCTTTCCCTCATTCTTATGATAGGGAATCACACTTTTATGTCATTGTATCCCTTTTTACCTTTTGTCACATTTTTTGCAATTTGAATTAATTCAAATTTGTTTCATGTGTCATTCCTATTGATTTCCTTCTTTCCACTCTATATTGGATAAAACAAGGTCAAAGTCAAGATAACACTTTTATTTCACCTATACTTATGAGATTCTTAGACCCTATGTTATTTGAATTTCTCTCTCTTAGCAACCAAGTCCCAATTATTCAAATTAAATACATATTTAACACCCATGTTTGGTTTTCTAAATTCGTATGGAGGAGGAATAGAAAAAGACATCAAGAAAGTTAAAAGCCAAATCATTTGAAAGAAAAGGCAATGACATATACAAAAGGAAATATACAAATCTCAAAATCCAAATATCGTACAAAAATACATGATTACAAGCACATCTCATATCTCCAATCAAAGCTCAAACTCCATAGTTGGCCTCACATAGAGCCAAGGTCCATCGGGGTATAGTAGGCTAGTAGATTGGAATAGAAGAATTCAACAAACTCTATGGTGCTACCTTATTTATCACACATGTATCTAATCTTCATAGTATATTGATGGCTCTATAAGAGGTCTTGAGGAATGGGGAACACATTGTGGGAAGGTAGTTCCATTTTAATTTTCATGCATATAGCATTCATGGGATGATCTATATATTTCATTTATTGACCTAAGACATGTGTGGCCAAGAGAAGTTCTTCAAAGTCTTTAAGTTCAAAAATCCCCTTATTTTGACAAACCTAATTTTAGTATCTTGACTTATATAAAGAGTTTCTCTACCTTTATTTTTCCTTCATTCTCCCCTCCACCCATTTCATTTCCCCCTTGATAGGCAAATTATGATTCCAAATCTATTTTCCCCTCTTCTTCTATATTCCTTTCTTCTTTACCTCTTAAAACCATGCTAGCACTAGTTTATTTCAATTTTATCTATCCTTGGATAAAAACAACATGTTTAACTATGGGTTACTTTATTTACACCATAGAATTACATTCATAGACCTACTTTACTTTATTTTACCATTTTTCATTGTTTAACTACCCTTCTATTATGGGTACCTAAGTCTGTACCCTTTTTCCATTGTTGATTGAGGTTGGCGTGTTACTTCTCTCTCACCAATGTTATTTTTCCCTTTTATACACTTCCTCTTTTTCCATTATTGAGTGAGATAAATATTTTTACTACTCACTCATCAATGTTGTTTTACTATTTTCTACTTTCACATCACTATTTTATTATCATTATTTTTGACATGTATCTTTGGTTTGACTTGGTGAGTTTGCATTTATTACTTAAGGTTTATTTGTTTGAGTTTTTTTCACTTTAGTAACCTTGGATTTTTGGTTATCTGATTTACTCTTGTGTTTGACTTGGTCATTTGGTCTAATATAGCACTTTCATCCCAGCTTGCCAAATTCCCAAGTATGTCCCATCTTCATAGCACTAGTTATCTTGGCTTTCTTGGATTTGGTTTTTTTTACTCTTTAGTTTTGTATTATTAGGTTTGTTTAAAGTAGTCTCTACACCCTACATAATCAAAACTAACAAAATAATAGACAACCATCCAGTGATAAAGGTAAGTCATGGTATGCATCAAATTTACTTTTTAATTATTTACTTTTTTGTCATTTACTTTTAATTATTTTATGCTTTAAAATACTATAGCTTTTTTTAGCATCAACGTAATGTGTTATTATGTTCTTTCTTAAATAACCATCCCTATTTCACCTTAGTGACATGTGATGGAATTTGAGTGGGGCATATATATACACATAATATCTTCAACTTTTATCAAATTTTGATGCTTTACATCTTACAAAAACCCATCAAGACTCAATCTCTCTGAGTGTTCACCCTAAGGAGTACATTAGAAAATGAGTGCACATACCATTAGTGCTTTATAGGATTATTGTCCCTTATTACCATATTATTATCAATCCAACCAGCTCCTAAAACCATTCCCTAAGCTATTACTCCTCCTTTGCACACTCTTCTAATATTTTTTAGTTTCCATCCCTCTTTTCCTCACCTTAAGTCCTTTTTATCAGTAGGTTGTGCTAGGTCGACTGGGTTGAATCTATACAATTTCAGGTGATTTTCATTTAGGAACTAGTTTAGCCTTTGGCCAACCTAGCTCATGACCTAGTGAATAATTATTTGAAATTGTGCTAGGTCTACTGGATCAACCCTATCAACTAAGATTTTTGGAAGGGTTTAGGGTCAAATCCACCTATATATATAAGATCATTTCCTCATTATTTCAATATGAAATCAAGATTTATTATTTTATCATGCTTATTTACAATCTTCTCTTCCACCATTCTACTTGAGGAGTCTTAGCTTAGGGTTTTTACTTGGAGAATATAGCCTTATGGATAAGTCTTGGATGTTCTAGCCTTTCTTAATGATATTTAAAACCCACAACAACCTCTTTTGAAGCTCCAATTGCCAAGGGAGAGATTGAGTCTTGATGGTTTCACCATTCAAGTAATTATTATCTAAATGTGCTCCTCTCTTTAGTAGATAGAAGTTGCATAAGTATTGGATTTGAATAATATTACTCTTCATATTTCATGTATTAGGGTCTTAGTCATATATAGCTTAATTGAGATTATCCTATATATGTTTTAATTATTTATAACCCATTATCTTATGCCATAAGCTTTGGTGAGCACTAGATTAGATTTTTTTTACTTATTATTAGTTTAGGTGAAATATTAAAACTCGAGACCCCCTTAGGGTTATTGCATGATTATGTTAGACTAGAGGCTTTAGAACCCTCCTTAGCATGGTGTATTGTGGTAATATATCCCCTAATCAGGTATAATTTATCCCTATATTGGTCATGTTCCTTCTTAACAAATATATCCCCAATCTTAAGTGTATGGTATGATCTATCTTCTCTAAGTTAGGATTGATTAGACATGATGCATTTCTGATTGCATATAGTGACTGCCTAGTTGGAAGATGAGAAGTGTTGTTTGAGGACCTCTTGAGTTCTACCTAATGGATTGAAAGGCAAAGAGGTTCTGAATATGTGTTTAACACTCTGACAGTGAAACTTCTTGAACATCTACAAGTCATCCAAGTGACAAATGTGAGAATTGATGTCTAGTGGGCTAATAAGTGACTACAAATAATGAATAATAAGTGTCAAAGGGAAGTTATCAATTGGAAGAGTGCATGGTGATGTTTAATAATCATGTTTCCACATTCTTAGGTTAGGATGTATGTGTCACACACTTTTATGGTAGTTTTAGACAATCAAGTTGATTCATCATCAAACAAGGTAGTTTCAAGAAAGATAGTGAAGGGCCTCTATGCCAATTTGAGGGAGAACAATGAAATTTAGTTGGAAAATTATCTAATAGGATTTCATGAATTTTTTTCAACTTCATTATCTTGCATTACAACTAGTTTTCACATCTTGACACTTGGTCTTGTGACTCTTCAACTTCACTTCTTCTCTCTCCTCTCTTATGCTCTATATTTGCAAGCTATTTTGGTATTTGTATCTAATCCACACCTAGTATATAAAATCCATATTGGTTTGAATACTATATTTTAATTTTAAATAAATATTTCCTAAATTATTTTGATTTCAAAACTTCTTACCTAAGTGTGTTAAGAAGTGCATAGTGGAATGACAAGTGATAACTATCTATCCTTGTGTTCTCTTTACTCTTACATGTTTGGTGTAAGTAGTTCTCTCTTTAACAGGTCACATGAAGTGTAGTTAGTTTATTTATCTATCTATAAGTGTAATGATTAAAATTAATGTCTAAAATTAGACTTCTTATTCATTCACCTTGATAAGTGCAAGCATATCACCTCCATGTTTGGAACACTTATGTTAGAGCAATCTAGGATGTTAGGACTAGTATTGTGAGTCATTTTTCATAGTACAAGTGTGTGGTAGTCTAGTGGAGATCAATTTGGTATATCTACTCATTATCATAGGCTAATTTTATGTTTCTTATATCCTTTTTCATCCAACAAAACAAGTAGTGTAGGTGATAAGCTATCAAATATTAATTTAGGGAGCTAGCCCTTCAACCTAGAGGTTTAACTTTGGTATAGGTAAATCATAGGATTAGAAGCAATCTAATGTTTCACTTAATTAAGAGGAGGATTGAACAACCTCTCAAATGGTGTAATATTGAGTGACAATTGTGACATTAGGGGTGTAAAAATTTATGATGAATTAGTTATAATGGGTTGCGTGATGATAAATACGTAATGAAAGTAGGGTGGAATAATTATGGTATCAATATAATTATTGAGGATTAGATATAATTTATCCCAATGAACATAATGGGGTAAATATTGACCAAGTCAAAGCCTTGTCTAATTTTTTTACCTTAGGAGTTCAAAGAGTAAATAATATGTAGATTAGTCTCTTGTTAGTCCAAATGAGAAAACATGAAGCATAACATTTCATTAAGACTAAACACTCTTGCCTGAGAACTAGGGGGAGCATAACATAATAAGAAAGATCACAAAATAGAGATGAATACAATATAATTTTATTACCTTCTTTAATGCATTTGATGTTTACTCATTATCATACATATGTTTATGCTCTGTGTATGATGATTTTAGTCTTCTAGCAATGATTTTCTAAGGTGGTATCATCTCTCCAATAGTAACTCATGCCTTGGTGTAAAACTTGGCATAAATTATTCATTATAAAACTACTCTCAAAGGCTTCAAGAAGGTATTCTAGCAAAATAACCATACACACAAAATTTTGTTAAACAATGGTGTGGGCACTTGTATTTATATCTCAAAGAACTAACTCTAACCTTAGGTAGGTTAGGTTAATTTATAACTTGGGTTGAGTCTAAATTAACCTAGGTTGAGTCGGTCTAACTTTGGGTGGGATTACGGCACTCATAAAATTTTGACACCTCAGTTTCAGATATTTTTGAGACATGACAACACACTTTAGATATTTGTCAGGTGTGAGTCAAATTTTTAAATATCTATGAGATAATAAATCACTTTATTAACTCATTTGACTTTTGACTTCATTTTTGGAACAAATTACTTTTTAAGTAAATGAAATTCACTAATTTGATTTAGATTTTTTACTTAGGCAAGTTAATTAAGATTTACAATATAATTAGTCTTTCTTAGTGCTTTTTATATTTTGGAAATTGTTTTAAATGTCATGAATTAATAACTTAACATGCCAAAAGTGCCAAATTTTGAGGTCATAATTTGGCTAGGGTTATAACTGAATTAGGTTAGTGATGAATATAGTGTAATACATCAAATAAGGTAGCCTCATCACATTTTAGGGAAATTAAATCCTTTACATAGATGAATTTGGGAAATTTAAGTGATTTTTAGGCTTTAGATATGTTATTTAATAGAAATTAAACTAAATGCTAGTTTAGGTATGAAAGTGGTTGAAACTAAGTGTCTATAGTTTGCCCCTATTTGAGAAGGTATTACAAGACAAAGGCACATTAAAGTATTTTCAAAGAATGAAAAAAACATTATTCTGAATGGTTCTTTCCCTAATGGGTGATTGATAAGCCTTTGATTTCCCTTTAAGGGAGTGTGTGTCAAAAATAGAATCATCAAATGTTCCCTCAAAATGAATAAAATGACATAATATAGATGGAATAGGGGTAGCATTACTAAATTTACTAAGGTGGTTATAAATAGTAATAGCATCGGAGACACTAATTTTCCCAAAAGTGGTAATAATCAGTAATGAAGGGTGTGACATAGATTTTCCCAAAGGTGGTTATAATCAATGTCATAAATAAATTCCCTAGTAAGGAAGTAGGATGGATACTAAGTTTCCCAAATGTGGTTATAATCAGTAACCAAATGAAAAACATTGATTTGCCCAAAGGCAATTATAATTAGGAATGAAAAATAGTTAAAATATAGATTTTCCCAAAGGTGGTTATAATCAAGAATAGAAAGTAAGAAACACTGATTTTCTCAAAGGATATTATAATTAGGAAGTGAAAGAGAAGTACTAATTTTACCAAAGGTAGTTATAATCAGGAACACATATAATTTTCCTAAAATGGTAGATGGAATGGTTAAAAATAATGTTTTGCCCATAGGTAGTTATAATAATTGTCACAAGACATAAAATTAATGATTTTGCCATAAGAATTTACCATAATGAGGAAAATTGAAAAAAGGTATCTTATGTAAAAAATCTATAAAATGGTTTGATGATGAAATGACAAAGGATAATAGCACATTTCTAGCCTAAATATGAGTTTGAAGATGCACATTCGAACAAACATGGGATATAATTTGAAAAATCATGTTGTTAAATGGGTCTCAAAGAGAGGCCTAAAAACATGGAGCTGGTAAAGGATAACAACACATTTTTAGCCTAAATGTGATTTCAAATATGCACACTCAAATAAATATAGAATATAGGTTAAAAAATTATGTTGTTAAATTAGTCTCAGGGGAGGCCCAAAAGGATGGGGATGGCAAAGTATAAAAATGGAAGCACATTTGAATAAACATAGGATATAGGTTGAAAAATTGTGTTTTTAAATAGGTCTTAGGGGAGGCCTAAATTTATGGAGCTAGCAAAGGATAAAAATGCATTTTTAGCCTAAATGTGAGTTCTAAGATGCATATTCAAACAAACATGAGATATAGGTTGAAAAATCATGTTGTTAAATAGGTTTCAGGGGAGGCCCAAAAGAATGGAGATAGAAAAGGATAACAACACTTTTTAAGCCTAAATATGAGTTTAAAGATGCACATTCAAACAAACATGGAATATAGGTTGAAAAATTATGTTGTTAAATGGGTCTTAGGGCGAGGCTCGATAGGATGGATAAGTTTTAGGAGATGTTATATGAAGTGTATCATCTAATTATGTTGTATGAATCATATGGATGCTTATTTAGAGTTGCTCATCTATATAAACACATAATAAATCATTTGTTGCTCTTATTTATTACACATGGATTAAGGCATGTGTTAGAGTAGTTAGATAGTTTTTGATATATTAGAGAGATGATTCCATTGCTCGAAGACTTTGTGAGCATCATTTTGCTATATATTTTGATATTATACATGAAATTTATGGATAAGTAAAATGACATTATATACCCTAAGCATGGAAAACATAATTTAAATGTAAATATAAACAAATTATGAATAAGATATGAATAATAAAATCCCAAGTGTAAATAAAACAAATAAATCAAGTGTAAGACTAAATACAAAAATTCACAATCTAAGTACATGATATAGATAATTAAGGTTTAAGTGCAAAAAAATGTAATAATCTTATAGAAACTGAGAAGCAAACAATTAAAAAAACAATAAAAATAAAAAAAATAAAAAAACAAAACATATAAATAAATAAAGTGACCAATAATCTTAAAGAAAAGTGCAATAAATAAACTATTCTAAACACATAAAATTAATGAACTAATCTATTGAACAATAATACATAAATAACGGTTAATCACGATGTTAGTACAAAAAGAAAACAAATTATTTATGCATTTTTAGGTATTACTCTTGGTAATAGGATGACCCCTAAGCTAGGTAACAATGACACCAATATAACAACATAAGAACAATTGGCACAAGATTTCCCTAGGGCTATAGGGAAACAATGACAAAAACAAGACAAAAAAAGTGGGTGGGGGATAGAAGAAAAGGAAGAGGTAGATGAGATGACTCCATATGCACTAGGCACATGGATACTAACTACATAGTTCAATGAAAACAAGATACAATGTGAACTTCAGGCCAAATGTAGTTCTCTAAAGATATGGAATAATAAAAAAATGATAAAAAAACATGATTAATGTTTAGAGGAAAATAGGAATGATTCATAAAATGGTGAGTGCATGAAATAAGAGTGGATAATGTTCTATAATCATGAAAATGTCATCACAAACAAATTGTCCAAGTGAGAGAGTATGGTTTAAGTTAAAAATACACTAAAATCAAGAGATGAGTATCCAAAAATGAATTGAATTGATAATTCATAATGTCCACTACATCTATGGCATGGAATGAACATGAACTCGTATAATAGTGAGAGCATAAAAATAGAGAGCACTCAAAAAATGGTGAGAGCATAAGATGAACCAAAGTAGTCATTAGTGTATCAAAGTTGAATACATAATGCTCATAATGTGAATTTGAAAAATGGTGAGAGCATATGGGTTGAGGCCAATGAGGATGAGGAAACTAAATAAAAATTTGTTATTTATGAAATATTTAGGGATATTAGGATCCTTAAGGTGAATAAATAGTCAAAAAAAAAGGGGGTGATCAAGCTAACTTAAGATACTCCATGTATTTGGGCGCTACCTACATAGTCTGTGTGGACCTCTAGCTGATGTAGTTCTCCTACAAATGGGAAGAAAAAGACCAAGGTCATATAAAAGTGAAACTAAATATATAAGATGGACCATCCCCCAAAAAAATTGATGGATTTATATCTTGCATGGAAATTCTAAGCCAATTTTCATGATTTTGTGATTTTTGTGATTTTTAGGATTTTCAAGATCTTTATGAATGTTTAGGGGTTTTGAAACTATTTAAAATATTTTTTGAATTTTTTAGGCATCTCAACTCAATCAATAATTATGATATATTGAATTATCCAACTCTCAAAATGGAAATAACGTGGCTTAAGTTGTTCAAAAAATAGCAAGAGTGTGGCAAAGGGGTGATTGAGATGACTTCAATGTGAATTGAGCACTGCCTACATAGTATTTTTAGGACCTCAAGCCACTATAGTTACACCTATACAAAATGTGGTGAAATTATTCCATTGTTTTTGGTATCTCCACTCAATATAGAATCATGAGATACAACATAGTCTAAACTTACAAAATGGCAAGATCATGGCAAAAGGGTGACTGAGCTGACCTCAATGTGAATTGAGCATTATTACTTAGTCCTATTAGGACCTCAAATAACTATATTTCCACCTTCACAAAAGGTATTGAGTAAGTACTAGTAAGTTCAGGTAAAAATGTAAATGATAATAGTAATGGAAAGGTGATGCCACAATGCATGGTACAAGTGGTGTCCTTAATTTGGTCATAGGTAGTTACAATTAATAAACAATAGCAAAAGGTCAGTGGTAATAATTTTACCATAGGTGGTTATAATTATTATCATGAGTTAGGACACTAATTTTACAAAAGGTAGTTATAATCAGTGGCACCAATCAAACATAACAACAAATGAAAGATGCACTTACAAAGACCACTATCATACTGCTTTCATATACTACCATTCAAATGTATAATTCTAAAACAACTATTAGAGATAAATCCGTCATCAACCAATGAACATGATTAAATGAAAAATAAATTAAAACTAAGGCCAAATGTGATAGGTAAGGTTAGGTAAAAGAAAATTGGCTGGTGAAGGGTTAAGGGTCTGGTAGAATGGTGAGGGGTATGGTACAAAGAATAGGTGTAATGTGTCATAACTAAGACAATATTTGTAGATAATAATATGGATCCCTCAAGCATAAAAATGTTTGAGGTGAATTACGTTCATTGGTTCATCAAGTTCGTCTCCATCTAGTGTATCAATCATGTACAGTCCAGAACTATAGTTGGAAACAACTAAATAGGGCCCTAATTAGTTTAGCTGGAACTTTCCCTTTTCATTAGACTCAACATTGGATTTTTTTCAATTTTTTTTTGGTACCAAGTCACCAATCTTGGATTCATGATTCTTAATGCACCTATTATATTATCCTTTGAGTGAGTTTTGATCATTCTAAAGATTATTCAAGGTGGAAAATCATTTACCATCAAGTAGGTCTAGCTCTTAAAAGTGATCCATTTTATAGTCTTCATCATCGATGATTTATTACAATAAAAATTTAAATAGAAGGCAATTTGACCTCAATAGGAAGAATGGATTTAGTTTCATAAACAAGTGAATAGGGTGTAGCTCCTGTTAGAGTATATAATGTTGTATAATATGCCTAGAGGGTGTTAAATAAAAACAAGTGCCAATTATGATCAGTATCATTAACAATCTTCTTCAAACTATTGATAATAGTTTTATTAGAAGCCTCAACTTCATCATTACCTTATAGATAGTAAGTGATATATAATGATATTTGATGTGGTGTTGAGAATAAAGTGATTTCACATTTTTATTATTAAAATATTCACCATTATCATATATAATGTCAAAGGGGATACCATAGTGACAAATGAGATGGTTGAATATGAACATGGATATCTTATTACCAGTGACATAAGTGATGTGAATGACTTCCACCCACTTAGTGAAGTATTTTATAGTAGTCAAGATGTGTTTATGGTCATTTGGAGATGTTGGATTGATCTTCCTAACAAGGACGAGTCCCCATGTTGAGAATGGTCATGGTGTTATCAATGGTTTGAGTGTCTTAGTTGGATCATGAATTATATTGGCATGATTTTGACACTTGACATACCTCTTCACATATGCATATGTGTCTACTTCCATTGTTGGCTAGTAATAATTGGTATGTAATAAATTTTTGGCTAATATTTCCCCACTAGTGTAGGCTCCACACACTCATTCATGGACTTCCCTCAATGCTATTTCATATTCTATCAAAGGTAAAAAATGAAGTAGAGTTACATCATAGCTTTTATGATACATTTTTTTTCCGTGTAGAGTATAGAGAGAAGCTTTATGGGTAAATGCTTTTTTTATGTGATAAATTAGGAGGCATGGTTTGGTTTTGAAGATAGTTATATATGTTTGAGTACCAGAGAGATGTGGGACCAACAATGTTATAAACCATCTTAATGATTGATTATTAATGTGATGGCACTAAGATATATTCAACAATAAATTGAAAATATTGAGCTCTATCGATGATCTAGATCATGTAACCATTAGTGGCCATAACATCCATTATTTTTTTAATTAGCCTATGGTATTCTTTCAAATTAGATGTTTTAAATCTATTTATTGAGAGTGTAAACCATATCTTTATAGGGAATCAACTTCTCATCCTTGGTCTACTACTATTTTTTGGTCTAATTGATGAATAATTAAGAATCACCATATACCAATATATGTTGAATGTTCCACTATACTACTTGATGAATCCTTACAATGAGTGCTTCATACTATGCCATATTATTGGTATTGGGAAATCCAATACAAAAGGACTTGGGAATGAGATCCCCTTATGGCATAACAAAAAATATTTTATCCTTTGATCCACAAGTCATGAATGATCCATCAAAATACATATTCCACTATTCATCCTTAAGAGGTCCATCTACTTCTTCGATGGTCATAATGGCCTCATCTAGAAATCTAAATGTAAGAGGTTGAGTATCTTGAAGAGGAGATTTAGAAAAATAATATTTGAGTAATTTCCCCTTTATGAACTTATAGTTTTCATATTAAATTCATAACTCATTAAATAACATCAACCATTTTACCATACGACCCTGTAGAGATAATTTGGAAAGTAGATACTTGAGTGGATCGACTTTGGCAATAATAATGGTCTTTTTGTTTAACATATAATGATGTAGCTTTTGGGCTATGAACACCATTGTTAAATAGGATTTTTTAGTTGGCATGAAATTATGTTCATATGCAACCAAATTTTGGCTACAATAATACATGACATGATCCTTTCCTTGTTCATCATGCTATGCCAAAAGTGCCCCCAAGGCATTTTTAGTTATTGACAGGTAAAGAAGTAATGGCTTATTTGGCATTGGTGTCAACAAAATAGGTGGGTTAGAAATATGTTCTTTAAGATGATTGAATGATTTTTTACACTCTTCATTATAAGAGAATGTAGCACCTTTATTCAAAAAGTATGTAAATATATAGAATTTATTGACTTATTTTGAGATGAATCATCTGATAGATTGAATCTTACCCTACAATCTATGGAGTTTCTTCAAGGTAGATGGTGGTGGGATTTCTATAATTGCACGAACTTTGGTCATATCAACTTTAATTCCCCTATGAGAGATAATGAAACCTAAAAGTTTTCTAGAAGTAAAGGTAAATACACTTTTCTTTAGATTAAGCCTAACATTTTACTCATAGAGTCTCTCAAAGATTATTCATAGCATGATAGGGTGATCAACATGGGTCTTTGATTTACCCAAAATATCATCGACATAGTCCTCAACAATGTTGTACATTATGTTGTGAAAATAAATATCATAGCTCTTTGGTAAGTGGATCTAACATTCTTAAGTTTAAATGGTATTACCTGATAATAAAACATTCCCCACAGAGTGGTGAATATTGTTTTGTATTGGTATTTCAGTGCAATCTTAATCTGATTATAACCTAAAAAACCATCCATTAGTGAGAGCATTTCATAGATTTATATTAAATCAAATATCATATCAATATTAATTATAGGAAATTCATATTTTAATCATGCTTTATTGATATCTCTAAAATTAGTGTAGATCCTAATAACTTATGTCTTTTTACTTACTAGCACAATATTTGATATCCACTTTAAATAATCAATCGACTGGATGCATTTCACATCTAATATTTTTTCCAAATCTTTCTTTGATAACACAACAATATGAGGATGCAACTTATGTAACTTATATTTAACAAGCTTGGCATCAAAATGTACAATAAGATGGTGTATAACTAAGTTAGGGTCCAAACCTATCATGTTTGCATAGGCCCATGAAAATATGTCAAAAAACTCCCTCAAAATGGGTGTAAAAGCTTCATGTTCCTCTTTAGTGAGGGATGCACCTAGTTTAATCCACTTTGGGTCCTCTAGAATCCCAATATTTACCTTTGAAGTGTCTTACACAAGAAGTGTAGAAACATCATATAAAATAGTTGGCAAGGAGTTGAACTGATTGGCAATGACAAAGTCCTCTAGATGGACCATCTCATCTAATTCTCCTAAATAAGAAGAATCAAAATTTCTTAATGCTAACATCTCAAGGAACTCTTGAACAATTTGTGAAAAATCCTATTGCTCTTTAGTATTGATATTTGATCTATAAATAGATCATGGACTATTGGTCTCCTTTGTTTCATAGGAATAGGGCTGAACATCTCTATCTAATGGCATCAAAAACTAGTTTTCACCAAGAGGCTTGCCTGTCTCTTTACTTTTTCCCTAGTCAAAAAGTGCCCCAAAGAGTTTTTCACTTTTAGACCTCAATGTTTGATTTTATTTTTGTTTTTGGCTAGGGAAGACCACTCGCTCTCTAAAGTAGGAAATAAGATCCAATCTAATAACAAAGTGATGTTTATGGTCTCCAAGAGGTATGTGACTCTTTAATCTTGAAAAGTCATATATGGCCTCATCATTTTTGAACTCATCTAATGGCACTGTTAACTCTTATTGGTCCTAGTCTATCAATTAGGGATGGTAAAGGGTTAAATGTGAAGTTGATAAATAAGGCTAATGGTGCAAATGGCATGGGGGTTAAACAAATTTTTAGTAGAAGGGTCAATGTAGATGTTATAATAAGACCTTGCATTACTACCAACATCATTTTCACTATTTATTGGTGTTTTAACATGAATAAGGTATGTGGGGTCACCCCCAGGCAGTTTAAATCTAATACCATTAGTTCCCTTATACTTAGTCATTGAAATAGGTTTGATAGTTCCTTATTGATTTAAATCAAGGCCTCTTCCTTCATAATCTAGGTGATCCATAGTTCGATTGGGAATAAGATACCTTTTGCTTTGGTAACAACCATCCAAATCATTAGTGTAGAACCATGAATCATCTTCCACTAAGGGGTCATGTTCTAAGCTAGAGGCCAGTTTAAAGACAATGGGCTTATTCAATTGATATTTTCCCTTGGTTTCCCATTTCATACGAGTGCTTTTAGTCATATGTCTCCCATAAGATTTAGTATTTAGGCAATTTGGCAATATGAAATACATTACGGGTGTTATATTCTCCAATACCTTTATCAGTGACATAGAAGTTATTGGAAATTTATGGTGGAGGCATGGCTGAGGTAGAGGCTAAGTTTTTTAGGTCAATGTAATTAGCTTCTAGGCTTGATTCAATGGATTTTCCCTTTTCATATTTTTTTGCATATGACTTGGGCATAGGATTAATACCAAGCTAGTAGTTTTAGCTTTTATACTCAACCTCAAGGCATTTGCAATACTCATATGGCTAAAGATCAGCTAGTATAGTCACTTCCATTCTTGAATGTGGAAATTTTATACACTGATGAAATATAGAAGGTATAGCCCTAATTTCATGAATCCACAGTTATCCCAATTATATATTGTAATATAATTTTAGGTTTAAAACATGGCATAAAGTATCATGCGTTAATGGCCCAATGACAACTCATAGACTGATTATACCTTAAGAATCTTTTTCTTTATTATAATCATCTAATTTTTAACCCATAGGTCAAAATAGGATCCTTATATTCTAAAAATGTAACCTTAATTGATTTAAGAGGTCCTAGTTGAGTCCAAACTACCTTATTAGCATTTATTAAGGTAAATTTTGAAATATTAAAGTAAGGTCATATTTAAGTCATATAGTGATCTAGGGGTGTCATGAGGAAATAATACATGGTAAAGGTTTTTCATAGGTGATTAGAGGTTGATTAATGTTATTTTAAGTGTCATACACCTTTTCATAATGTTTCATGAAGTTTTGTAAAGTTTAAAGATCATGCATTAACTTTAAAGTGGTAAAAATGAGTGAAAATGTGGTTTTTGGCTAACATTGATGTTTATCAAAGTTATAACTTTAAAATACATAAAATAAAAATTCAAAAATTATTGGATCAGTTAATTATTTATCAAACCTATCATAGGGATCATAAAAAATTAAATTCTTGATTTTCAACACTTGTTTGAGGAGTTAGAGGGAGTTGTATGGACTCTTGAAGTCATTTTAAAGTGAAAATAGATTTAAAATGTCCTTTAATATTATACATGTTAGGAAAAATCTTGGGAATAAGTTTTAAGTCCAAAATTTGTAGAAATCTTTCTCTCTCTCTCTCATCATCCCCTTCACAAGCTAGTGAATGCCAACTTCAAGCAGATGGTATAGGTAGTATGGTTAGATTTGCGGGCTGAAATTTTGGAAAAATTTTGCGACCCCTATAGGATTCCAATTTGTGGAATTAGTCTTTGGATTGGTTCTCTTATATTTAAGAATAATCAATAAGATCCCTGACTATTTTTTGAGAGCTCAGACTGAGTTTGGAGCAACCCCAATGCAAAATATGAATTCATGGCTGACTTAAATCAGTTAAATTGAGTTATAAGGTTCCTATATATTATTCACACACATTCACAAGTCATGGTGGCATATGTGGATGTCTTTTTGGCATGAAAATTGAATCTTGAGTAGTTTGAGATGACTAGCAATTTATATGTGTTATATAGGTTCTCCATGTGGTTTAATAAATTTTAATGGTTCTCCATGGTACCATACCATAATTATCAATCCATAATTGGTCTCTTGAGTAATTATATATTCTGTACCAGTCTCAAATGGTTGCATCTCCATTCACCATCATGGATTGTGTTTTCTGTGCTTGAATTTAATAGAGTATTATGATGAGTTTGAATGTTTTTTAATGGAATTTGGAATTGTTTTTTATTGTTATATGTGTTTATGTAATGGAAATAATAAGTATTTAATTCCATAGTACTCATCCATGTTTCACTTTCCAAAGTTTCAAACACAAGTTGCCTAGTAGTCATCAACAGGCTTGATATGGTCTATAACTCCAATAAATCCATGTTGTCAATATGTTGATTTGGTTATCTAGATTTAAAACATGGGAGGTTTCAATTTGAAGAGTGAGGATATATATTTACAAAGTTTTCCAAACATTGAATCCAAATGTGTTGATTGTAAGCTAATTGTCCTAAATGGACATCTACAAGATTGTGCAGTAAAAATAGTGAATACCAAAGTTAAAGGTGCCCTTAGAATAGTTTATGAAGTCATAAATTAAATACAAAGACCTTATTTATGATTTTTTAAAGTGTAGGTGTCATGACCTATTTAACAATGTCAAATTCAAGAAGGCTAATAAGCCTTAAACACTGTCAGTTCTACCCTAATTCATACTTACATTGAGTGTGGGATTTGCCTTAAACAATGAAGTTAGTAATGATGGATCTCAAAGTCTTGAAGGAATTAAAAAGTGCTTAAGATATTAATAAATACAACATTATGACTGAGCTATGAAGAAGGTCTATATTATTTTAAATATCTAAAAGGCCTAGAATACAGTCACTCCTACTTTAACATCCACCTACAGTCAAGTATTAGAAATGCACCTCAGATAGTGAATGTGGGTAAGGGTTGGACATTATAATACATTGAAATTGTTTTTTAGACTTAAATATTAACATGATATATCCATTTAAAAGTTTGAGATTGGTAATGGAAAACCTAAAGACTCTTAGATGCACTCGGTCTTCTCAAAGAGAGACCTACAACCAACACCTTTGAGACTTTACCTTAAAAAATGAATATAGAGATTGAAAGCTTATTTTAAGATTCCATTAATTGGGTAATATAGTTATATTATCTCTTTATGATGGTTTGGTCATCATAAGACACCAATGACCTAGTTGAAGAAGCCAAAATCTCAAACTCCATACTCAAAAATCTCATGTGGATACCTATAGCCAGTCTAGGTGAGAAAATGTGCCTTGAGATAGTGATGATAAATGAAAATTAGAGGTTTAAAAGACTTAGGATGAGACACTCAGTGATCCAAATAGCATATCAATAGGTTGAAGAGTTTAATAGGTAAGAAGGGTTTATTGAAACACCAAGACTATAGACCTATTTCCAAATGCCTATATACAGTCTTATAGTCATCTGTAGGTCCACTTGGGTGATTCAAAGACCCTATCAAGCTTGATAAAGTGATTTTTTTGTATTATTTAAATAATATAAGTGAGTTTTAATTATTAAGCCATTTATAGTAGAGAAGTCTAAATAGTGGTCACAAGATTATACACTTATACACAGTCTAAACACCAATTTGCCTATCTAGGATGGTGAGTTGTTTGTTTAAAGAGAGATCTCTATATGGATTTTAGGATGGAAACATGGTTGATAGATATTATCATAACTCTTTAATTCACTTTGAGATAGACTAACATTAAAAAATTTACATATAGTCAAGACTAGTATACACAAGCATGTTTGCTCATTTTGAGAAGGTTATGCTTGTATGAAGAGTTGAGGAGACTAAAAGAAGATCCAAACGAGAAAAAACATTTTAAAATTTATTTCAATATTAAACTTTGCCTCATGAAAACCTTGGTCATAACCAATAATAAATAAATCATAGTTAAATCTTACTTAATCTAAATAATGTATACACAGTCCTACTTGTAGTAGTTAGTTGGTAAATGGCTTGGTAAAGTAAGATGATGACTTAAAAACCTTTAAAATATGATAAGATACTTTAGGAAGAATTTAATGAAGAGGTTAGACCCTAAAAAAAAGACAAATAGGGCACATACAAACACTAGGGTATGAAAACTAGCTTGATCCAAGAACCCTAGGTATAGGTTAGTGGCATAAATAGAGAGTTTGGTGAGTGATTATGACAAGATATACATTTTAATATGTAAGGGTGGACATTTTAGACCCCAATGAGGCCACTAAAACTCAAATTAATATCAAAAAATGCACCTATTAACCCAATTCTCTCTTAGACCTCACAAAATGATCACTACCAACTCGAGAAGTCAATTTGCTTTGATTGGTATGGATCACAAATGATGCATGGTACCTTTGGATCCTATGGAAATTTTACTACCCTAATTCAATTCTATTTTGTTTAATTTTTTGGAGGATTCATACGTCCATCTTTATGAATCATCCATAAGAACCCAAGTCACTTTTAGGTTTCCTAAAAGGGTTATAATGACTAGTTTATAAATATGGACTTATAAATAACACCTAATGCCATTTTTGTCCTAAAACATCTTGTAGGTTTTTAGAGACTCTAATTGTCTCCTCCACATGTACTTGAGTTGTACAGAATGTTGTAGGGATTGCCATACATACACTATTTTGTGTGTTTTTTAGTGTTTTGTAGATATTTTAGAGAGATGAAAACTTTCAAATCATTGGAATAGGTCCCCTGAGACTTATTTCATCTCCTTAGATCAATAAATTTTCTTAGGAACCCATTTAAGTGACTAGACAAAATCCATTTTAAAGCAGTCTAAATAGGCTTGTGAAGGGCTTTTTTTTCCATTTCATGGTTTGGCTATAAGTACAATGTTAAAAAATCCTAAATTTGACATGGAAGTTGGTATTAGAATGGGTAAATTGAATCACACACTTCCCATATGTTTCCCAAGTGCAGGAGGAGTTTAGTTCCAAAATCCACTTTCTAGTCCTAGAGGCCTAATTAGTAGAAGAGATAAGCAAAAAAGTAGTCTTTTACTTGGATTCAACTCATGAAATTTGGTATGGAATTGTAAGTAAATATAGAGTCTTATAATATGACTTTATTTTATCAATATCATATGCAAACTCCCACACAAGGAGATCTACAAGAAAAAAGGCTATAAGGAATTAGGCCTAATTAGGGCTTTGGGTAGAAGATGACCTTTTGGGTCTAGTTTGATGAATCAAAATGGATTTTTTTAGGTATTATATTAGTATAATAGGCCATACATTAATTTTGGATGAGATAGAGTAATTGAAACCAAGTTTTTACACTTTTATGCAAAATAGGCCTAGAGAAATAAAGAGTCTCTTAGACACCTTGCAAGAGAAAAAAGTGATGTGTCAAATAAAACCTATTAGATTCAATTGATAGGTGTCAATAGTAGAGGAAAGAGGTAGAATAAACTGATATAATAACCAAGAAGGCCACTTGTCCTTCAATATGTCAAGAAGAAGAGGAGTTTCAAAGGGCTAGTCAAGGTGTCAAGAAACCATTTCAACTCCCACGCCACTTGGAGGGTTGGATCATCTAAAGAAGATAAAAAAATTTCATATTGGACATGTTTAATATTTTCCCTAACTCCTTTATTATTTTTAACTCACATGACACTTGTCTACTCTCTCTCTTTCCTACACTCTTCTTCTTTTTTCTCACATTTATGTTATATATTGAGCCAATGTATCCTCCACCTAGGTATCATGAATCCCTTCTCATTTATTCTACCTTTGATCAATAAAACATATAATATTTTACCTCATTATATGACTACATGTAGTGAAACATCTCTAAATGGTTGATCTTATCAAGTGTAGATGTATATCACCTTGTTTGCGCCCTATTTATCTTACCTCATGTGGTTGTTTCTCCATTGCAGGATGTAGTTGGTGTCATCAAGGGTCTCTTGTGGGTTTTTAATTGGAATTATTCTTCCCTCTTAAAATTATAATGCCTTACACTTCTATAAAACATTGATGCAATAGGTTCATTCTACGATGTGTGTATGTTTGTGTTGTATTATAGGTCTTAGTGTATTATGCAATGTATGGTAGTGGTCAACAAAGTTTTGTGCAACACCACTATAGTTAGGTTTATTTTATTTATTTCTTACCTTTTCCAAGTAATCAAGTAGTTAAAGTGAGCCTAAGTGATCCATCAAGGGGAGCTATCCCCTCATCTAGAGGTTTACTCCTATTATAGATAATCCATAGGTCTATGGTTAATCACATGTTTAACCAAGTTTGGAGAGGTTTAAATAACATTATCCTAGGGTGAAAATTTTGGTTATAAAAATTATCATATTCCTTGATAATGATAGTATCTGGTTGTAATTCATTTATTGTATATTTGAGATGTTTAACCAACTTTAGAGACACAATGTTGATACCCAAACCATTATCTACAAGGACACATTTAGCTCTATGGTTCATTATACCAACCTCAATGTATAATTGATTATTATGTATAGGCAACATATAATACATAACACTTTGGTCAAAGGTGATACATTGTCCAGGGGCCAAGTGTCCTACCATGGCTTGGAATTTGTATGCCCAGTGATATCATTTGGCACAAGGGATTGGTTCAAATAATCATTCAAGATGACTTAGTATATGTTAGACATTCACAACAAATCCATGATGGATATATGTGTAGGTGTGTTATTCATTTTTCCCATTATATCATAGGTCTTCCCCTTATTTTTAGTAGTTAGTTTATTTTTGATAAGAACAAAAGGGTGATTAGGCTCATTTTTAATATGTGGCTATGGTATTCTGATAGTGACCCTATCTTATTGAGTTATGATTTCACAATATTGATATGGAACTTGGATTTGGTAGTTGGTTAGGTAGAGAATGAGGCTTAGAATGATTATTTTTGGATGGTATGGTACCTAATTTTCAACATGGCCCATAGAAGAATCACTGGCATAGGGAGGTTGGTGAGTATTATTTGGAAAATAGGAATTGTTATGTGAAGGTCTAGGTCTATATTTAGTTGGTCTAAGGTTGATAATGATGGAGTCAACATAACCACATAAAATGTGTCCTAAAATATTATTTTAGGTATATGTAATGACATGATGGCTACCTTGGTTTATTTGATAGTTTTTCCCTTGGTTCTGACCATTTTGCTATTATTATTATGGTTGACATTGTTATTGCAAATTTTTTGGTAGAGTTATCTATTATTTTTGTTGTTTTTGTTAATACTACTACTAGCTATGATTATTTATAAGTTATGGAATATTGTTTCTATCTATTACTATTTCTATGTTGGGGAAATAGATTCTAGTAGATACCTAAGTGATGATTGTTCTTATGAGAATGGGTGTCTCTTTTTATCTCTATTTTTTCTAGCATGTTCCCAATCAGATGTTTGAGTTAGATACACCATCTGAAGGAATGTCTTATAACATGATGGTGCCCAAAAAATTCATGTTCCTTATACCAATTATGAAAAGGAGGATCTTTAGGAAATGACTTTAGTATAGGACAACTAATCATGTTTTCTTGAACCAATATTTGGAACACAAACTTTATAGGCTCACCAAAGTCACTAAATTATTGGGAAATGGGTGGTCTTCTCCTTGGAGGACAGGTTTGTAATTGGTTTTATTTTTGCATTAATTTATTTTATGGAGGTCTTAGTTTAATGTATAGAGGAAGTGGTTTTTGAGTGGGTGGAGGTATACAAACATCCAATGTTTGCACCATTTAAACATGGTGTGATTCAATAACCTATTGACAAAAAAAAATTATTATGGTTGTTAGGTTTGGGTCTTTCATTATTGTTGGCTCGAAGTGGTATTGAAGCTAGTATTGAGTTTGGTTATGATTATGGTTCTATCCTTGATTTTAGTTTTGGTTCTAATTAGAAGAGGATAGCTTGATTATGCCTTTATAGACAAGGGATTTTTCAATTTGAATTCCTTTTGATATGACCTCTTCAAATGCATGAGCACATTATACATCAAGATTTTAAGATATATCTTTGTGCAATCTTATATTAAATATTATAGCTAAATATTTATATATAAGATTGTGTGTAAACCAACTTGCTAGGGATATCCAACATTGTAAGTATGCAATGAATATCTCACCAGTCTTTTGTTTAGCTTGTCCTAGATCCACAACAATAATCTCATGCTCAAAATTGTATGAAAAATGTTTCACAAATTTATTTGAGAGATCATTAAATTTAGGTACAAATTTATTTGGTAATTTAAACAACCATTCTAAGGATTATCACCAACTAGACTCCTTGAGAAGAGCAAAAGTAATTTCATAATGTTATAGGCCACTAGATAGTAGGCAATAAAGGATTCCTTTAAATGTTCTCTAGGGTCACCTTTACCTTTGTATTTTTCAAATTGAGGTGGTATATATCTTGGTGGAAACAATATTTATAGATAATCCATGTTAAATGGGTAAGATGAAATATCCTTCATTTTGAATTTCTTCATTTATTTTCCAACTTTTATAGATTGATTTACATCATTCATCTATTGCAATTCTTGGGATAAGAAATCAAAAGGAGTGGCCTATTGGTATGATGGTTGTGTGTTCAAAGGTGGATTATTTTAGTCAAGATATGTATATTATGGGATATTGGTTAAATTGGTTGGATGTCCAAGTAGGCATATCCATGAATTAGGATTGTACTATGGGTACAAATTCACTATTATTGAGGCATATTTTGGTTTAGGTTGGCTACATAACTCAAGATAGTGAATTATGACTTTGTTAATGGCATTTGGATCTACATAATGTGTTGGTATTTTTGGACTTGGGATGGAAATTGTTTACTTATTGAACCCTTTTGTATATAGGGAACACGTTAATGATAGATACCTTCTATTGAAGGTTTTGGTAGTTAGATCCTTATTGCATGTGTGATACCCATTGGATGAAATGAATTTTTTTATGATCACTCAATACTTGTGCTTAAGAACCTTATTGTTGGCTAAACACTTATTATTAGATTAGGATTTACTATTGAATCAAAAAAATGTTGGTATGGAAAATGTTGGGGGTTTGGTAACTATTGGTTTGACACATGTTGCTAAAATGACACTTGTTTTTAGTTTGAAAACTATTGAGGGTTATGTATTTGTTGATTTGGAAAGTATTATTATTGACCAATTGACACATTTTAACCAATAAGAATACATTATTAGTTAGGGAATGTATGTGATTGAGAAGGTATATTGGTTTGTACTTATTGTGTTGGAACATTCATTATCACTTATTGAGGTGGCATAGTGTTATGTACTTTTTATGATGGTAATTTGGTGTGTCATTGGCTCATTACCCCCTATTTCATGTTCAAGGAAGAAATTGGTTAGGGAGGGAGGTTTCTTGTTAATTTTGTGAAATAGTCATACATATTCCCTATTATTGCAATCCACTCATGGCATTATTCAAAGGAGTCTACTGTGTATTATTTGGCAATAAGTTAGACCCACCTTGATTTAAATTAGACTGCACTTATGTGTTATCTATAAAATTTTAGGTATGGTCTTCTAATTGATCAACATTATCTTTCATCAAAATATGAACCTTATATATGTCACCAACCAACATGCTTTAGCTAAAAGGGTCTACATTTTGGCTTGTATATCCTAAGGCATCCATTTGTTACCATGTTGATGGAGCTATCTCAATTAATGACATGTTAGAAATGACTCTTGTATTAATTTTATGAGCTAGGTTGAGGTAGGTTTGGTATGCTTTTTGTACCTATTACATTTGTTTTTCCATAATACCTTTTCTTTTTTCAAGCATACAATGGTCTTGTTGTGGCATTTGGACCATATCTTGGCCATAACTCATAGATTCATGTTTGAATGGTTCAATTCATAGTATAATACTAGGAATTCTAATCAAACTTCTCATCATTTCATGTGGGAAGTCTGATAGAAACGTGTCCCCTACTATGACAGTTCTAACTAGCACTTCTTTGTTTTCCAACAAATGTCATTTAGATAAGTACGGATCATAGCTTGTATGTGTGGGTATTGTAACATAATAAGGCTCTTATTATTGGTTTTGTTCAATATTAGGCATCATTTGAGTAAGGTATTACTATGTTTTTTCTTATTCTTGGATTGGATAAGGAGGCATAATTACTAAATAATGTGTTAAAGGGTCATGCCTTTGTTCAACATATGTGATATTATAAGATATATATGGATCCATATCATAAGTTACATCTTCATACGAATCTTGAATAAAAATATCATTGGTCACAAAGTTATTGTATCCAAAATTATACATATTTTTACTATGTGTGTAATGAGCCATGTTTAGATCCATAAATAGGTCACGTTATAAACAAAGGGTCTTAAGGTAACAAAAAATTGAGGTATAAAAACAAAAGACCTTAGGATTTATAAAATAGGCATAAAGGGATAAACACTAAACTAGGAAAAGATAGAACAAAATAAATGTGAGACTAGTCTAATAAAATAATAATGATTTACACAAAAGTGGTTATAATCAACAACAAAAGTAACACAAAGGTTCAAACTCGTTTATGGCTAAAATTTTAATTTGCCCATAGATGGTTATAATCAGTCACAAGAGTTTCTAAATAAAGTATAATAATTTTAAACTAGGATCAAGAGATATAAAAAAAATTGACCAAAGGTGATTATAATAATATTAAAATAAGGCTAGACTAGAAAACATAAAACTTGAACAAAAAATAAAAAATCAAACTAGACTAAGGTAATTAGCTCGAATGACACTCAATAATTGGTTCACTTAAGTCTCAAAGTTTGATTCATGAAAACTATTGGAAAAAAATGATTAGGGTACTTGAAATTTGGCATAATAAACTTCAAAAAATGTAAATGGCAACCACTTAGCTCAAAACGATGCTCAAAACAAAGTACAAAACAAACAATAACCATTAAGTCTAGGCAAGGGGTCTCTCAGATCAAATATGAAATAAACCCAAGTAACACAATCAAAACACAAAAGATGGACAAACTAAGCCCAAACTAGATGAGGCTTTGACATGAACCTAATTATTTTAGGATTTATACTTTGAAAGGTTGAGTTTTAGATTTAATGTTATAAGGGAAAAAGGCTAGACCAAAATGGACAACATAACCATGCATTTGAAACAAGAGAGGCACAATAACATCTTGGAACTTGGTTTCAAAAGAAATAAGAGTTTAGAACAAATTCAGTACCATAACAATGCTCCTTGAAACAAATGTTATGGAAAATGGTTTTAGACTAGAATATCTAAGGTAAATTTTTTAGAGGAAATAGGTAGCATAATGACACCCCATTTAAACAAGAGACATAAATGGTTTTATAAAAAATTCCAAGGCACAAAGTCTGACACATACGAATGGAGTAACACCTCTTAAGTTAAAGGGGTGTAAAATAATGTGAATGTTTTGAACTTATTTTGACATGATAACACAAACAAATATTTTTAGCCTAAAAACACTCATATAAATCAAATAAAATATAAGTAACATTAATGGCTCATCCTATATCTAAAAATTGACATAGGTGTGCATAGCTTCTACCAAAGTTTCCACTACTATACCAATGCTTGTGAGGAATAAGTGTTAATCCAAAAATTAAAGTAAAGCTATAAGTTGATTTTTTATACCCTCTTAATATCTCAAGAATTGATGTGTCATGAACTTAGTGAGGATCACTTGACATTTGTCAATAAATTTTGTGGCAAGTGGGGTTTTGACTAAAATTTGTAAATATTAAATGTACTAGATGGTCCCAAGTATGGCTAACAAAAATGTGCAATCACATCAAATGAATCTAAACCACCTATCTTACTACGTAAGGGTATATTCCTTTACATAGAGTCCCTAGATACATATTACTTAGTGGATTTTGATGTCTCATTACCACATGGCCTAGGTACCTATTAGGATGGTTAGACTAACTGCTCACTAATGTCCCATCCAATGGTTTTCCTAATTTATATACCCCACCATGGAGTAGGGTTAGTACAATGCTAGGAAATGAAACTCAAGGTCAATGTAACTCTAAATAACTTGTGGGTAGGTGATGAACTCTCACCCACATACCAAATTCATAAAATAAATAAAAGAAAAAGGAAATACTTTAGAGGTCATTTATGGGTCATCCAAGTCACTCAAATCTTGGGTAGAGAATACACAACATTCTTTCTGACATAACTTTTCAAATAATGGAAATAAACTTAGTAATTTTGGTCACCTATTCCCTAAAGGGGATGGGGGGAGAGCATACATGCAATAACTTGTAATTTTCCAAAACTAAAGAAACTAGTCTAATGAACTTTGAAAGTTAGCTAATAATGAAAAACAAACATAAAGTGAAAAGTCTCTTAATATCTCTAACTAAGATATGTGTTACCTTTAAAAGGATTAAATCAAAGTGTGATTGAAATTTTATCCCTTTGACCTTTTTTTCACTTGTAATTCTTTTAAAACAACTAAAAACAAATACAACTAAGTGGATTTTAAGCACGAGCCATCAGATTTGTAAACAAATGAGGTATTTAAGTTAAGACTCAGGTAGATATAAACTTATGCTAAAGAATTAAGGCTAAGGTATCGATCATGTTGATAAACATGAATGTGGCCTTAGAATTGAGACTTTAGGCTAAATATGTAACAAAGGGGATAATTGTAGACAAATTAAAAGGACCCTACCAATATGAAAGTTAGACTTGGTTAGAAATAAAGGAAACAAAAAAGGGGGAAAATAATGAAAGGGGGGCAAGCATTATTTTAGGCTTGGGTTTGGTCATGTTACGAAACATGACTAAGCCTTAGCATAAAATTAGGCTTAAGTCAAAAGAAAATTTAAAATATTCCCACCAAAAGTGTTTCCATATTTGAATCAAGGATTTAAGCTAAAGTTTTCTAAAATCAAGTCTTTAGAACATGAATCATAACCCAAATTTTCACAGACCCAAGGAAAGTAAAAGCTTGAATGAAGATAAATTATGAAGATCATAGTATGATCCATTCATAAGGGCTCCATGAAATCTACAACTTATCACATGAAGTGTGACTATTAGAAACATTAAGTAACCTTAAATAAAGACCATAAACAAATGGGCCAACTTCATCAGGTATGGATGAACTTCAAACCATAATAAGAGTAGAACATTAATATCTCAATATTAAGGTTCAAAATATCTCAAGGCTCCTAATTTTAAAAAAATGGGGTATGTTGACTTCAATAAATGGTGATTTTTAGGGGAAACATAGAAATATGTTAGAACTCAGAGGCTCTAGTTTAGACAACTTACGAGGATACATATTTTACTTGATCTATGTCATCACCAAGATTAGTTCATGGTTGAAACAAGCTTTGCACATGAAAAAATGGGGTCAACCATTAAGACATAGCCATGTTGTGTGTGTGCTTTGATTCCATTTACTATTTTCCATGGGATTCAAGGGACAACTTCTAAGTTATGTGCCTTTAATCATTAACATTGACTTAGAGCATATCTGGATATTCACTAAGGACTATGCTTCTAGTTTAGGTAAACCTTGGACATTGCTCTACTAGTAGTCAAATGTCTATATCCCTGGCATAGATGCCTTTGGTTCCACACATGAATTTGCTCCACTATGAGCTAGGCATCCATAGCCCCAATGGAGATTACCAAAATCACCTATTCTTGAAAATATTTTGATTTTTCATTGAATTCTTATTTGAATTTATTTTTGATAGAAAATTACAAACCTAAGATGAGGGCCTCATATTCATCAAGTTTATTGGTACATCAAAATTGGATCTTATAAGATGCATGATATTTCTTATTAGTATAACCAGTTAGGACAAAACCGGCCCCAGATCTAGACTTACACCTAACACAATCAAAATGTAGCTTCCATAGCCCAAGAATAACACAAGAAGCTTTAAGATCAGTAACTTGGTAGTATCTAGGGTAAAAAACCCTAAGTTTGAGTCAATTATGTTGACCCTTTCATTTATAGCATTGTACTCAGTGATAATATGCTTCATTCTTGGCTCCATTTCAACCCTGATTTAGTCAAGAAATCCCTTCCAAGGTAGCCATAGGTGTGAATAATCAATGGACATATACCCATTCAAATCGTTTGTCCACTCTCTACTTAAAATTAGTCCATATGCATTAGGGATATTGACAACTTAGATGTCAATAAATTATTGTACTATAGGCTCAGAGGCCAACTACATGTAGATATTTAATAATTCTCTAACCACCTTGACCCTAGAATTATGGGTGATGAATCTATCAGACTTAATAGGTTTCAAGGCAATTTGTTTACAAATACTTGCTAACATGATATTGGTGGATGCACCAAAATCCGAAAAATAATTGTACGAATTCTTACTGAACATCTTGATTATGAGTAGGAAAGGAGGAGATTCTACCTTGGCTTTGTGTAAAGCCACCTTAGCATTGTTAGTTTTGGGTGGTTTGTTGGATTTCTTTAACAATGATTCTGGCAAGAGGTCCTTTTGTTCTATGATATGTGTTAAATAATACAATGTGATGTTATCTTTTATCTTCTTTATGTCTTTAAAAATATTATAACTAGTCTTATTTGAAGAACTAGGAATATCAACATTATGCTTAGAGGTACTCCTTTTGGGTGGTTCTGGATCATTTCTTGAAGAAGTGTCTAGAGGAGTTATAAATTTATTTGGAGGTGTTAAAGTAGTCAAGGGCTGCCTCTTCTCTCTATTCCTCAAAGGATAATTCTTCTTCCAGAATTGTTAGAAGGCCTAGATCTCCTTAGGGACATCATCAAGATGGTTTTCTTCATGAAAAGTGAATTTAAATGCTTCCACCATGTTTACTTGATTAGATGATTTGGAACCCAAGGTACCTATACCACTATCCTTATTAGGGACCACTTCAAATGTGTCTAACTCGTCTTCAAATGCCTCAAAATATTTACAAAACTAAATGCAATCAATATCACCATGTTTGGTTATATAGTGCACTCTATAATAATCAGGCAAATCAATATCAGTAAGATTAATATCCATGGTTTATTAATATAATATGGTTCATTAGCCTTTTTTTATAGGAACTATCATTCTAAGACCTATTATTAGGTCTATTAAACCTTTAGAATGATAAGTTCCTACCAAATCTCTCTCTAGTATTGCCAACTTGTTTTTCTAGCTGAAAGAAATTAGTGATTAACTTTTGGACCATTTTCTAGATAGACTCATTCTCATCCTTAGAAGTTTTAGAATTGTGAACCTAGTTATTATTAGTACTAGCAGATGGTACTAAAGTTCTTTGATCATTTGCATTTAATCTATTAACATTAGAATGACTCAAGAATCCTAAATTCTAGTTAGGAGCAGCATGACTCAGGCAATTGATTTAGATTTAAGAGTTGTTTCAAGGATGGAACATTATGATTGTTGTTGGTGTTTCACTAAATTTTGAATCTATTTGATGTTTAAGGAGAAAAAAAGATGAAGGGTAGGGATTAGAGATTAGAAAAAACCTAGATTGGTTACACGTTCTATCTAGATGATGTTAAGCACTCCTCTTTGGCTAGGGAGGACTACCTACGAATAAGAAAGCACTACCACCAAAATATTTGTTAGTAGATATATGAGTGGGATGTCAAGCGACACGCTTGTTCCTGTAAGTGTCAAACTTCCTTAGGGATGATAGTCCACTTTTTAAAACAAAATGGTAATGAATAACAAATTGAAAGAGAGAGTAAGAGAGAGATATCCGTACCATTCTTAAAATTTGAGTGTAGTAGAGAGTGACATAGTGCAAGTAATGTGAGTTATTAGTGTTTTTTCAAGGTTGTTTAGGCAGGCTTAGAGAAGGTGATGGAAATACATAGGCATCGATGTCATTTAGGCTACTAATGTTAGTAAGGATATGTGACTAATGTCATTATATGATCGATGTTGATAGGGGTAGTAGGTTCTCAGGAGGTTGTAGGAGACCTTTTTGAGCTAGAAGGTAGATATTGGTCAAGTTTGTGAGGTTAGGAAGAGTCATACGAGAGTGGGTAAGACTTAGGTGGGTCTATACAGAGGGTTGGTATCTTTGAAATAGAGGGAAATAGGTGAAGGAGTTTTATAACTCATTCACAGGGAGAGTCAAGATGTTTATAAAATGATAAATAGTATAACGTAAATTAATTGTAAAATGAATATTTAAAGGAGTTATAAAACACAAAGATATACTTAGCTGGTGAAATGGATGAACCATGAGTTCTAGATATATCACTCTAATGAGGTGTGTTGAAGCAATATGTGAATAAAAAAGACAAGCATGTGCTGTCAATTTAAAAGAATCCAAGCTCTATGTAGTATATCAATTCCTAATCTAGACTAATTTGTGTAGAATAATGGTAAACCTAGATGTAGAAAGTTGAATGCCAAATCCTATATGTGAATGATTGATTTTTCTAATTTATACTGACCTAAATATTAGCTTGGAATTTGGTTTGAGTAATTGACATCAAAAATCCTACTGACATCGACTGAGGGTTGACCAATGTTGATGGCATGAGAATAGGTAAAAGGGATATTTTTAGCCTATTTGTTTTTTCTTCTCTTTCCAAGTATGGTATCCATTAGATAATGGTATAAATGTGAGGTTAAGAAGAATACATCTAGTTAGGAATTTATGTTAGGGGTGAGAACAAGTCATGGGTAGTTAGGATTAGGGGTCTAAGTCTGGAGGTGACTCAGAGGGTAAGAATTAATCTTAGGATGAGGTGGCCAAGTAAGGTGGCATAATTAGTTTTTAATTAGCTTAACTAAATATTTTTAAATTGATTAAATGTGTGAGGGGTGAAAACATGGGTTAGGAAGGCTAATTATTAAAATGGGATCAAAGGGGTTTTTGACACAAGGAGTTATGCATGTGTGTGATGTAATATTAGTGTCTACATTTGCCCCTTTTTCTCTTGTAATTTGTATTGACAAGTTGCAAGACAAAAATAGGAGTTGGATGCTCTAGGTATGGGATGAGGTATCCCCCCTCAAAATGAGAAATAATGGAGGAAAATCTAAAATCGGGTATCAGTTTGATAAGGAGTTAATTGGGTGGGTAGATGTTGAATGAGAATGTGGTAACATTGTTGCTTGCACGTATACTACTATGATTTATAGTTGACACAATCAATAATAGGTAAAGGAAAGGAGGACTTAGATAGAATAACCAAATCATAGCTTGTAAGTGATAGATGATAAAGTTAAAATGATCAAAGTTATAGCTCCAATGGTCCATGTGTTCTAAGTATCTAAGGTAGGAAGTGATCTTGGTAAACACAAAAGGTTGCAGGTGATAGGACCAGCCTGGTCATGATCAAAAACACCTAATAAACATGTGTGTGTAAAATATCCAACTATAGCAAGGTAGCATAAGTGGTCAAGACAAGCAATGTAAGGGTGGTTCAACATGGCTAATGACCAAGGAGATATTCATGATCTCTAGCTAGATTCATCATGAGTGTAGATTTAAGTGATCTCCAAGGTTGGTTTTCATGGTTGGAGAGATATACATGATCTCCAAGTTTCCCTAGACTTAGGGTGTAGTCCAAAGGGTGGTGGTTGGGGTTGAAAACTCTAATTTTAAGGTTACTAACATCGGTTATGTCATCGATGTTAGTAGTAAGTATTATTGACATTGGTATCTTAGGTCAAGACTGTCAATGATGGTGGGTGACCAAATATGACAAAAAGGGGTTTGGTAGCCCATTAAAACTCATTTATGATAGTTGATTGGAGAAAAAGAGTTTTGAGTATTGTGGGCATAGGATATCCCTAACCTATCTATTTGTGGTGAGTTGGCAAGAGATAAGTGGGTGAGAAGAGTGAGGGTGTGATTGAGCACTTGGTGGGCCATGATGTGACTGAGAGAGTTTTTGTGTGGGAAAAGATGGTAGAGGTAGGAGGGGACCCAGTTAGAGGCATGCCACCACAAGTGCTAGTCATACCATCTCAGAAGAGATGGAGAGATGAGGTAGGATGCTCTTTGAGTTGAATTTTAATTTAAGGTAGTTAATTTATTATTTGGGATAATTTGTTATATTTAGGGGAGAGAGTGAAATTAGATGGGTATTAAATTAGGTAAGGGTAGGTTTGGGTGCATTTATAAGGGGTTAATTTGGGAGGGGTTAGGGGTAGTTTTAAGGAAAAACCTAAATTTTGGAGGTGGGCTATTTGGCCCTAAGGCCAAATCAATCATCAATATTAGTGAAGCTTATCAATGTTAGTCGACATAGGCACTAATGTCAACTGATACCAAATACCAATATCATCATATAAGATTAACATCAATCATAGGAAAAAACCCTAAATAGGAATAAAAGGCCCATTTTGGATCTCCATTTGAGTTAGTTGATGAGTCTAATGGTTGAGCTAGCCTCAGAAGACCCTGTGTCGACTGAGTCCTGCCTATATAGCCTAGGTGAGGGCCTCAAGCCAATGTAGTTCTCTTAGTTCGTAGGGAAAAAGGGTGAGGTATGGTTAAAATTTTGTTAAGGGAAGTGGTTAGGAAAAGGGAGGTTGAAATAGGTCATAAGACCTAGGGCTTAAAGATAAGTCATAGGGTTGAGGGTGTGAGATATAGGCTATGAGGCCTAGATTTTAAGATATAGGCCATAGGGCCTAGAGTTAAAAGATAGGTAGTTAGGCCTAGGGTTTATAGATAGGAAATTAGGCCTAGGGTTTATAGATAGGAAATTGGGCATAGGGTTTAGGGATAGGTAATTGGGCATAAGGTTTAGGGATATGTAGTTGGGATTAGGGTTTAGAGATAGGTAGTTGGGCATAAGGTTTAGGTGGGCTAATAGGTTAGATAGTTAGGTGTGTATACAACTGAGCTAACCTTAGATGACCCCATGTCGACTGAGTATTGCCTACATAGCCTATATGAGGGCCTCAGGCCAATGCAGTTCTCTTAGAGAGAAGGGAAACAAGGGTGGAGGTTTATATTAGAAAGTATGTGACTTGAGGTGTGTGTGGATGTAGGCTAGGTAGGAGTTAACATTATGAGATTGACTACCTACACTACTGATAAGAATGAGGAGGGATGTCAACATGGATGAGTGGGAGCACATGGCAGTCATAGGGTTAGGAGGAGTGTGATGATATTACTGGGTTATATGTGATGTTAGCTTGATGATAGCTTTGATAAAGAGGTGGGATCACACCACCAACACTTTCCATTTGCCTACCAAAGAGTTGATAGTGATGTAGGAGGATGTATATAGGATTTTATGATTATCACTTTAGGGTGAGGAGCTCTTCTCTTATTCGAGAGAGGAGCATGATATTTATATGATGACATTATTTGGGGAGCATGTTAGTAAGATGACCTATCATTAAATGAGCTTTGTATATGAGCCATTATACACTATCAATGAGAAGCAACATCAATTGAGTATCCTGATGATGATAGGGATTATAGTATATGTGCTACTAAATGTAGATGGGGGAAGATTTCCTATTACATTGATAGGTGTTTTTGCATATATGGTTGAGCAGTAGATAGTGTATGGATGGGGACCAGCTTTTTTGGCATAGTTATATAGAGAGTTGTGGGGTTTGAGGCTATAATGATGGTATAGTTTGTGTGTCAAGTATTTACTCCATTGTTGGGCATATGAGCACATCATGGTGATACAACCATTGGGGCTACCCACCATAATTATAGCTAGTTTTAGGGTCAGGTTCAGATGATGGAGAGAGGGTATGGCCCAGACATGAGTAGATGACATAGTGTAGGACATTGATTATTATAGGCATATGATAGATGGATTGATTCCCATATATATTTTTTGAAGGCCCTACTTGACATACCTTGTATTTAGAGGATAAGAAAAGCAACTTGTCAGTTTATAGAGCACATTATGGGTTAGAGGGAGATGAGTCCGAGAGTTAGAGATGATACTTGTGGCATAGGTTAGTTGATAGTTTGGCTTGTTATAAGACATGGCTCCTACCTTTCATTTATATAAGAGGGATTATATAGAGGTGCCCCTACCTTTACCCTAGGAGATAGATGGGCCAAATTTTAAGGAGCTACTAGTAGGTTTGAGTGTGGTAGATCTTAGATGCATAGTGGCTTATCTTGCATGGTGGATAGGTTTGCATCTTTTGGTTTAGGTTAAGAGGCCACCACTAGATTTATAGGGAGTGATGAGAGAGAGAGAGAGAGAGAGAGAGAGAGAGAGAGAGAGAGAGAGAGAGAGAGAGAGAGAGAGAGAGAGAGAGAGAGAGATGTAGTCATATAGGCTTGAGATATAGTGGTATAGGCTTGAGATGTAGCATAAGCATAAGTTTTGGTCTTACAAGGGCAAGTTATGACATTGTAGGGGTAGGTTAGGGTATTACAGGGTTATGTTACTACACTGACAATAGAGAGAGATAGTTTAAGATCAATGGGATAGGCCACTCCTCCTCCACCACCATAAGGACTAGTATAGGGTCCTATAGTAAGTTTGATGGGTCTACCATAGACTTTATCTCTAGTGAGGTACACCACTACTTTATATGAGATTGCATACTATGAGAGAGCCATCAAGGAGTTCCCACAAATTTAGAGGTATTATGAGTTTAGAGAGAAAGAGAAATTAGTGACATGTGCCATGGCTTCTAGCTCACATAGACATAGACAGGTAGAGAGTGGTGATGATACTACTAATTCATGACCATGACCATAGCCTTGAGTATTCTAAATGCCAAATTTTGTTATATATGTTATATACACACTAGCCTATGAGCCAAAGATGAGATATGTACTTTTTGAGAGAGAGATGATATTGATATGATCCATTGATGTACATTCATATTCAACATATACATATATGAGTGTTTGTGATTTTGAGATGTGTTTATGTGATGGTGATGATGTTGAAGTTATTATATTGATGTGGATGTTTATGTTATGTTAATGTTGAACATCTTAGTTGAGTTAGACTAGCATTTCCCATATATGTAATGGTATACACATAGTTGATTGGTTAGCTTCATCTTAGCATTTTTCCATATTTGTGATGGTGTATGCTTAAAATGAATGGGTTGGGTATTTTTTTTTTTCAACATTTTTCCATATTTTTGATGGTGTATGCTTAAAATAAATGGTGTAGGCTTGATAGTTTTTTGATTTATTGTTGTGTATAGAAACTATGGTTACATGTTTGGTGGATTTCACATGTTATTATATGAAATAGATTAATGGGAAATGGTTTGTTAGTTTTAGTATGGTTTTGGGTAGTTATTTGAGTATATTTGCTTGAGATGGATATGTGAGTGATAATATTTGTTAAACACATAACTCTAAGAATCAAGAAAATTTGGCAAAAAGGTGAGAAGGTGATTGAATCTTGTTATGAGATGCGATCTTAGAATAGAAACTGACATGTGATTGGGATGGGAAAGAACGAGGCGTGATGCTTGGATATTGTCAAATACCATAATCACAACATAAATAGGATCAGGAGTATGAGCCTCTTTCATGTTTTACATCATTTGACCATTTGTTGGTTAGATAAGGGTCGTACTCACCTTTTGTCAAGTGAGTTCAAAGTCCCTTGAAAGAGTATGAGGGGGAAAAGGTAAAAGGAATGAGAGTGTTTGAGTAATGTAACCTTCTTACTGGGGATGGTACACCCCTTCTATGGGTGACCCAAGAGCTACTATGGTCAAGTCCATGACTTAATTTTTTTTTTGTGTAAGTTGATCAATATAGGAATCCTACAATGAGATTTTGTTTGTGTTGAGGTCTTATGAAGCTGATCAACACAAAAAGATTCTAAGTCATTATTTCCCTTGATAATAAAATCTTGGCTTATCCATCCTTCAAGGGAGTGGTCTAATCTTTTATTTTTGATTTTTAATAGCTATCCTTCAATGGATCAGTCTACTTATAGCATCAAGGAGAAGTTACGTAGTTATCCTTCAAGGGAGAAATCTATGTTTAGAATCATGACCTGAGAGATTATAACTTGTCTATGTATCCCCTTTTTTTTAACTTTAGTCATGGGTAGGACTATAGAGGCTTAGAGGTTTTGAGGGAAAAACCATAGCACTTTGTAGGTTAACTAAGTTTGTAAGAATAAGGGTTAAGAGGAAGGGAGATGAATGTAATAAGGTTTCTCAAGGGATGAAATCAATTTAAACACGAGTTGAAGCATCACTTGATTAACAAAAGAATGGTCATAGGTGCAAAGCATTTAAAGGATTGGGTTCTGACCTTCCTTCAAGAGAAGATAAGTGATAAGTTCTTGAGCCATACTTGTGAGTTATGATGTAGGGTCCAAGCCAATTAAGAGAAAACTTACCTCATTTTCTTTTCTCCATGTTTGTCACATGTTTATTTTCCTTTAAGACAAGAAATCTGATATTGAAATCTCACTCCTTGAGGTTTTTGTTGTAAGCGTGTTTGATATGCTCTTGATAGATTTGTTGGTGGTTAAGGGATATGAGATAGTGTTCATCAAGCAACTCAAATTGAGCTAAACATTCTTCGTAAAAGTCATCATTAGTAAGTCTTGTAGAGAAATGTGAAGAGAAGGAATCTAGACCTCAAGAGGCAAAATAGCTTATTTCCCATAGACCAAGGAAAAAAGGCATAACACCTATAGGGGTTTGAATGCTAGTGCAATAAGCCCATAAAGCAAAGGGAATGTGCATGTGCCAATCCTTTCCAGTATCATTAACTACCTTCATGAGGATTTTGGTTAAGGTTTTGTTATAAGCTTATGCCTATCTATTTTATTGTGGATAGTATGGTGATGAGAATCTTAATTTTATTCTAAAAGCATCATCAAGCTTTTAGATAGTCTTGTTTTTGAAATATTTGTCATTGTCTATTATAATTTTATGGGGGAGACCAAAATAATAGATGATGTGATTGTTGATAAAGTCAAAAATTTTGTCAGCCTTAGTGGAAATGAGAGGAATGGCCTCAATGCACTTGGTGAAGTATGTAGTAGTAGTAATGATGGAACCGTGATAGAGAGATGAATGAGGGTTAATCTCACTAATTAGATCCAAACCCCATTAGGAGAAGGGCCAGAAGTCTTTGGTGACTTGTAAGGCATGGCTTGGAATGTGAATAAGGTTAGCATGTTGTTGATATTTAACACAATGCCAAATGTAATCACTATAATCTTGATGGAGTGTTGGCCAATAGTAGCCAAATTGAAGGATACGTTTGGAAAATATGTTACCATTAAAATGTCCACCATAAATCCCATCATGGACTTATTTAATGGTGAGGGGATTTTAGTACTAATGAGGCATGTAATGAGGAGACCATCAAAACCTCACTTGTATATAATTCCCCCTAGCATAGTGTAATGAGTGACACATTTCATGAAGGAACATCTCCCATTACTGGAGAGGTTGAAAGGGGAAATAGAAAAGGAGTGGTAATCCAAGAGTTGCTTGCACCATAAGTCATGTGGGTTGTGTATTACACTTCCTATAAAAAGGATGTTATTTGATACATAGGAGGATAATGTTAAGTGACGTACAGTAACATAGATTTTTGAGGAAGAGTGTGAAGAGGGTATGAGTGAAGAAAGAGAAGCCATTGTGTCAGGAAACTTATTTGTAGATTGAGGAATAGTTTGCAAGAGGTATAAGTTGAATGATTTTAATAGCATATCTACATGATGTTTATATCCTTGTAGAATTTTGTTTTTTAATAGGTAAGAACCATTAACCTGATTAACCACTAGCTGGGAGTCACCAAAAATGGTTATTGATTTGACACCCAAGAAAATAGCCATTTAAAGCCCTAAGATCAAAGCTTCATATTCAACCATATTGTTAGTACATTAAAAATCTAGTTTAAATAACAAAGGCATAGGCTCACCATTAAGAGGGATGAGGATGATCCCCGCACCCCCATCGTGTTGATATTTAGACCTGTCAAAGAACATCATCATTTGATAGGAGATGTCATTATTGGAGAGCATTGTGATAGATTCATCAAGGAATTTAAGTTTTGAAGGTTGGTTGTCAGGTAAAGGGGTGGTATGTAATTGGTTAGTGATCATTTACCCCTTGATAGACTTTTATTGAATAAATTCCAAGTCTAATTTAGCAAAGAGCATGAGCCACTGAGCTACACATTGGTTGTGATATGGCTTGGAATGCATGTATTTGAGGGGATCAATATGGGTGACGATGTAGGTTTTGTGATTTAAGAGGTAATGATGAAGCTTAGAAGCTACAAAGATCAACATGAGATAAAACTTTTTAATATGGGTATATCAAATTTCATAATCAACAAGTGTGTGGCTTATGTAGTAAAATGCTTGGTATCGATGGTGATCATCCCAATGTGTAATCATAGCACTCAGAGAATGGTTTGTTGTAGAGATATAAAGATAAAAAGGATGATTTTCCTTAAGAAGAATAAGAACTGGTTGGGAAATGAGATATTTTTTGAGTACATCAAAGGCTTCCTGGTAATCTATATTCCAATTGAAGGAAACATCTTTTTTGAGGAGATGGTTAAAGGGTTGGCAATGATCTGACAACTAGGAGATGAAGTGATAGATTGATTGAAGCTTGCCTTGTAGGCTATAGATTTGTTTGATATTAATAGGTGGAAGCATGTCTATTATTTCTCAAAATTTATTAGGGTTGACTTCAATACCATAGAGAGAAATGATAAATCTTGAGAGCTTGTCAGAAAAGACACCAAAGATGTATTTCTTTGGGTTTAGTCAAATGTTTTATTGGAAGAGATGAGTGAATATGATTTTAAGAATCATCAAGTGATCTTGGTGAAGTTTAAACTTTTTGAGTAATTCATCCACGTAGTCTTCCATAATTTTATGTAGGAGATCATGGAAGATATAAGTCATGGTGCATTGGTAGGTGGCATAGACTAAAGGGCATGACCCAATAATAAAAAGTCCCCCATGGGGTAATGAAAGTTGTCTTGTGTTGATCCTCAGGAGCAACCAAGATTTGATTATAACCTGAGAACCTATCTATAAGTGATAGTATCTCATGGCTAGCTATTAGATCAACAAGTTGGTTGATACTTAGCAAAGGGAAGTCATCCTTTGGACAAGCAAGGTTTAGGTCATGGTAGTCAATGCAGATGTAGATTCCCCCTATCACTTTTGTGATAGGAAAAATATTATAAACCATTGTAGGTAGTCAATGGGTTGAATAAAATTAACATAAATCAGGCATTGGAGTTCTTCTTTGACAAGGAGAGAAATATAAGGATACATTTTTCAAAGCTTTTATTTAATAGATTTAGCATCTCAATTGGTGATAATGTTATGGGTGATGATAGAGGGGTCAATACCAAGCATGTCATTATAAGACCACGCAAAATATTTTCTATGGTCATCAATAAATGTGGCATAATTAGCTTGTTCAAAGGAATCCAAACATTGGCCAATCTTAAGGACACAAGGGTTATCATGAGAGGGCAAATTGATGTCAATGGTTGATTCATTTAACATAGCTTGTGTTTTAGATGGGAGTGATCATTGGATATAGGAATCATCTACAACCATGTTCGTGATAATGGCATCATCATCTTGACATTAGAAAGTGTTGATAGTGGGAGAGTCTTCATCAATCATTTTAGGATGAATGAGAGGAAAGGACCTTGTTTCCTTACCCAGGTGATAGGTGAGGGGACCCAAATCGATGATGTTTATTGAGAAAAATTAGGAGCTATAGATACCTCTAATTTGATAGGTAATGGTGGAGGAGAGACTAGCTCTTTGATAATTGGTATATGAGAAGATTTGGTGGGTTTTGTTGGTTTGTCAAAACCCACTCCATGTCACTCTTTTGCATTTTTAATGGTTTTATTGGTGGGATATTCAATAGGCATATGAACACCCTACTTGTAATGACCCAAACCAAATCCTTTATAGGCACTACTATAAATATAGGTGTGAGTGAAGTTAGGCTTGCCTAGGAAAGAGGAGTCATAGGCAAATGGTTGTGTCAAAGAAGTTGGATTGCCGATAGTGGGAGGTCAATCAATTCCCCCATATGTGAAATTAGTCTAAAGGTTAGGGGGACCATATGAGATGACCATCCCAATATAAGGAACATGTTGAGTGTCAACAAACAATATTCTCCAAGTGATAGACACTTGAAAGTTTCTTCCATAGAGTCTTTGTCAAGAATTTATGTTACCGGTATCTGTATAACTAGGGTAGTGGAGCTTATGGAAGATTTAGAATTATAATGTGTAGGAGATGATGTCTTTAATGGAATGAGAACATCATTGGGGTTATAATTCATGTTACATGTTTTGAAAGGAGTTGGTTCGGTGAGAATAACATGCACTTGCCTATTGTGCTCAAACTTGATACAACGGTGCAAAGTCGAGGGCACACATGCCATAACACATATCTAAGGTCATCCAAGAAGTATATTTTATTATAAATATCCTTCTACAACATAAAAGAGCTCATGAATTATGTAGGGACCCACGTGAATATGTAAGACAATGGTTCCCACTATATTAGTTATGGTATCATTAAAGGAGTGGAGCACCACATTGATTGGAGACATGCAATTATTAGGAAGGGCTAGTTATTTGTAGGCATGGGTGGAGATAATATTAATAATATATACTCCATAGATCATGACTCTTTTTAACTGAGTTTGATCGATATATGTGGTGATAAAAAGGGTAGAATCCTAATATTTAGGGTGTTAAATTGGAAATCAATGAGATTGTGTTAAGAGAGCTGACCAAAGCTACAAGAGGCTAAGGATCATCATGTTTTACCTCAAACACTTGTAAGGCACTAATAAAAGCTTGATGGTGTTGGGGGGAGTTTTGGATTAACTCATATAAGGACATTTTCATAGGGGTTTGGTTAAGTTGTTTCATCATTGAGTTTTGAATAACTTTTGAAGATGTTGGTTTTAGGACACCCAAGATTGAAATCGTGGGATTCAAAGGAGTGTCTTTTGAGAAAGGATGAGACTAAGTGGAATTGACCTTTTCCTTACCTTTATCCTTTTGATTTTGTGATCGTGTGGCTACATTAATCATGTTGATCTGAAACATAGGTAAAGGAAGTGGCAAAGGGGGTATGACAACATCTTTAGGTTTGAATTCAGGTGGAATGGTATGAGGCATTATGGATCCCATAGGTGGAATAGCCAGAAGGTTAATGGGAGTATCAAAAAAGAGAGTGTGAATATCAAATTATTGCTAAATGACTAATGTGAGAGCTTTATAACTCCCAGTATTGTGTCTAAGAGAACGATGATATAGACATACTTGTGTATCATTAAACCAAGATGGATTTGGTCCAAGAGGGTTATAAGTCTTAATGAGAGGAAGGATTATTGCAAAATATTGCAAAAAATGGCTTAGTAAAAAGATATGAGAGCCTACAAGTGGGCTAACACTTGTTTTTATAATGGCTTGGACATCTTCTTTGGTTTAAGAGTCATAGGGGTGATTTTACATGGCACCTTTTTAGGTGGAAATGGAACCACATGTTTTACTGACACTTTCTTGGTGGTAGGTGTCGTGGTGTCAAATGTTAAAGGCCTATTAGGTGGTAGATTTAGTAGTGGAGGTAACTTAGCCTTTGATTTTGCTCTGATTAGTGATACCCTAAATAATGTAAAGGGATATGGTCCCAAAATGGAAGGCAAAGTTGAGGGTGGAAGAGGGAAGGATTGATGAGATCGAAGAAGCTTAGAATTCTTCCATAGTTTAGGCTGTAGAACTCTAAATTTTGGTTGGAGAGTTAGATCTAATTTCACCTATGGATGAATTATATTAGAGACTAGAAAAACTCCTAAAGACCTAATCTATTGTAATGTGGTAGATTCTTGTGAGGGTGAGGGTTCTAACATAGATGGATGAGCTTCTAGTGATTTCAGTGAAGAAGCTCTAACTTTGTCAAAGACCTTGGGGTAAAGGGTATAAAGATTATTGGTGGTAGAGGATGACACTTGTTGTATAGGATAAGGAGTTTTAAGTTGGTCCCAAAATGTTGCATGATCTAGCTTCGTGGAGTCAAGAAATTCTAGATTTTCCACTAACCGTGAGAAGGGTTTAGATGAAGTTAATGTAGGCCTTAAAGTTGCTTATTTAAAAGGATTAGGTGATTGAGAAAGAGGTAAAATTTTGGCCTCTTATACCTTGGGCTAAAGATGAGAAAGAGTCACAACAGAGTCTTCTTCAATAGAGACAAGAGAAGAGGCATGGTCTTCCATGAGTGGGGGAGAGGTAGGCGAAGAATGCTCCTCAAGGGGGTAGAGCATAGCTATAATTTCTCTCTCAACATGTGGGTGAGGAATAGGTAAAGTATGATCTTCCATAGGTAAAAAAAGTGGTAAAATTGGTTGAATTGGAGTAAGCACCATAGGTCTCTCATCTAATATAGGGGTAGATAACATTGGCTCCTCTAGGTTCTAAGGAAGAGTGGATGGGGTACTACCTTCCATTGATGGAGGAGAGGTAGGTGAATAAGGTTCCTCAAGAGGGTATAGCACAAGAATGATGTTCCCCTTAACATGTAGTTAAGGAATGTGTAAGGTGTGGTCCTTAAGTGGTAAGAGGATAGGTAAAATGGGTACAAAAAGAACTAGCAATATAGGCTCCTCTTGTGGAAAAAGGAGAGTTAAAGGATCCCCTTCCTCATGTGGGAGTGGAATGGGTGAAGTAGGTTCTTCTACTCAAGGAGGAAGGATGGGAAAAATAAAATCCACTGATTGTGGGGGAGGAGTAGGTAAAATGGGTGTCTCCTTTTGTGAGAGGGTTAGACTGGAGGTAAAGGAAAGACCATATTGACCATATGGATATTATGATCACATGAGTTATTAGCTATGGTCTAAAAAATATTTTGATTGGGTGAATGGTTAGGAAAAGGATATTTGAACACATCCATATTTTGATTAGTAGGTGTATTACGGTTATCCAAGATGAGATCACCCCTATCAAGCATGTCTTAAACAATGTTCTTGAGTGTTATACAGTTATTAGAATTGTGGCCTTTGACTTGATGGTAGCCACAAAACTCATCCTCTTTGTATCAAGTAGGAATAGGATGGGAGGGATTAAATTATATAGGAGGCTTGATTTGAGGAAGGGTCATGGCTCCCTATTTTAATAGTTTTTCCAAAATGGAAATATATGATTCCCCAATGGTATTGTATCATCTTTGTTCATACTATTGTTGGAATTGTTTGGTTAGATTTTGTGAGGTCGAGGAATTAGGTTGGTTTATGGTTTTGGAAGAAGCTAATTTAACAACCACCACATTGGTGGAGCCTTTATATTTTTGGTTCGAAGGAGAAGGTTTAAAATAAAATGAGTCATTTGATTTAGAATTGGCATTTTTACTATGAAACTTGACTCTATCTTCATTTATAGCCCAAATCTCTAGTTTATATGCCATTGTAAAGGCTTCATCAAATGTGCAAAAAGTTTGTACTCAAAGTGTGAATGAAATGTGCTTAGCACATGCCCTTAAGAAGAGCTCAATCAGCTCAGGTTGGATTAAATAGAAGGAGAGTTGATTGATTAAACCTCTCCAGTGAGTGACAAAATCTATGATAGACTCATCATCAAATTGTTTAATAGAATAAAGGTCTGTAATAGAAACCTTATTATAATTGTTGATAGATAAATGGCCTAGGAATAATTGTTTGAGTTGGGTAAATGAGAAAAGGGAGTGCCAATTTATAGAGCTATACTAATCTAGGTCAGCACCCAAAATATACATAGGGAAGATGTGAAGTAGTAATGCATCATCATGCCCTATTAAATAACAAGAACGTCTAAATGATTATATTTGTTGTTGTGGGTCCCATTTACTCTAGAAATGAGTAAATTTAGGGAGTTCCCATTAGCTTGGATAAGGGTGAATAGGCACATAAGGATGGATGGGCTCATTGCATATCTGATCATAAGATAACACATTATTTGAACCCAACATGGATGTCTCTAGACTAGACATCTTGTCCATCAGCATCCTAATGAGGTATGGAGGGGGATTGGTTTGGGAGATATCCCCTAAGCTATAGGGATCCTGATAAGAATTAGAGGTAGAATATGACATATCTTGTTGTGGTTGTATGGATGCAACATAGGGGTGGTGAGTCATAAGCTGGGGGGCAGAATGAAAGGGGATTATCCCACTAGGTTAGAGGCAATGATTTGGTTAAATGTTGTTATTGTAGGTTGGGTTGTTGGCATGGTTATACTGGGTGAAGGGTGAGTCATAACTCATGTAATCATAGGTGTGAGAGTAGATGGGATGGGTACTAACAAATTCTAAAATAGGATTAGACTTGACTGAACTGCTTGTGGTGATGAAGGTAGGGAAGCCATGATAGGGTTTAGGTGAGACTGAGAGATTGGTGATGCTAAACTTTGGACATTATTTATGGTTGGGTTACTTATTGAAGTGATGGTTTGAGTAACTATGGGGAACATAGTGGAGATAGTTGAAATTGAAGTTGTTTCCATTAGAGAAGTTGACATACCATATAGTGGGTCACCTGAAGAATTATGGATTTGGCTTATAGCAAGGTAATGTTGAAGGGATGCCACATTATGATAAAAAAATCTAGAAAAATATTGATCTCCTTCAGGCAAAATGGGAATATGGTTATGGCTAAGAGTATGCTTTGTATCTAAAGTATGCTCCATGATAGAATCAACAACAAGAAGGTAAGGTGGAAGTGGTTATTGGCTTGCATAATCGGTAAGAATTTTGGCTTGGCTTTCTGTCAATACCATGCAAGAAAAAGTATAAATAGTCTTAGAAATCTATATTAGTGACAGAGTGAATAAAAACTAGGTTTGGATGTGGCTAGGTAGGTTTTTTTAGCTTGTTATTTTGAGCAAACTAAAAATAACCAAATTACATAGTCATCAATGTTAGTCACTTGACCGATGTTGGTAGGTTAAGTTCTTCCAAAATCAATGGATTTAACTGATGTCAATCATTGTGGAGTCTTGGGAGATGAAAAATCCAATGTTTTAGAAACCTAGAGGTAAAATAGAGGATGTAAGAGGTTTGTATAAGGAGGATGAACACTCCAAAAACCTGATATAATAGGTTATACAACCTGAGTATTATAAATAGTGTTGATTTTGTAAATCAATGGAAAAAAATATCCTTACCAACTCCAAAATACATAAGGCAATAGAAAAGTAGAAAAAGAACATATAGCCACTAATTATTAACTCCTAAAGATTAATTTTAGTCTCGTGTTGGCTTATGCCTTAATCAGATAGTGAAATGAGAGTTTGGCTATCGAAGGTACTAGAAAGCAATCTAGAGCTAGTTTTAAGTTAGTTTTGGTGATCAAGAGGAAATCTATGTTAGACCAGGTACATGGCTTGTTATAAGAGATTTCTCCCTCTACTTTATGGACTTAATTCCAATCTAGGTCGCTTAGATAAATTATACCTTTTATCTAGATTTTATACTCCACCAGAGAATAGAGTGGGTTCTCCCCTTGGTGGTAAAATCTAAGTAGGATAGTTGGGTAAGGTAAGGTGATCCACTAGGTGATGAAATCTTAATGGGCCTTTTCTTAGGTGAGTTTAGATTTTTTTTTTGTGTGTGATTTGGTAGTGTAACATTGGTGTACTATGATTCATTCATAATGCTTATAATTAACTAGGTGAGCTAATATGTAGCAAGCAAACAATGAAATGCAGTAAGTTTTAAACTCAAATCTAAAGTGTTTTGAATGAAAGCAATGATGAAATAAGAGAAGAGAATGAATTTCACTATCATAATGTGCATGAAAGAAAGAGATAAATAAGATATTCTTTTTAACTTAGAATAAAAAATGATAAGTTTTTTTTAGAGGAAAAAGAAAGAGAAGAATGGCAAGAAAGAAGAAATTTTAGTTTGTTGCCTTTAAATAGAAAATAAAATGTTGAATATTTCATTTTGAGGAAAAAGAGAGGAAGAAAGTGCAAGGAATGAAATTTTCACTATAACTCACCTATATGAATGCTTAAAATAGGTAATGAACCCAGGGTAAACTCTAGGGTCCCATCGAGTGTGTCATAAATACTTCACTAAAATTTGAATCTATTTGATGTTTAAGGAGAAACAGAGATGAAGGGTAGGGATTAGAGATTAGAGAGAATATATATTTGTTACATGTTATATCCAAATGATGTTGAGCACTCCTATTTGGATAAGGAGGACTACCTGTGAATAAGAAAGCACTACCACCAAAAATATTTGTTAGTAGATATATGAGTGGGCTACCTAGCTATGCGCTTATTCCTGGAAGTGTCAAACTTCCTTAGGGATGGCAATCCACTTTTTGAAACAAAATGGTAATGAATAGAAAAATTAAAGAGAGATTAAGAGAGAGATATTCATACCATTATTATAATTTGAGTGTAGCAGAGAGCGACATAGTGCAGGTAATGTGAGTTATGGGTGTTTTTTGGATCTTGTTTAGGCAGGCTTAGAAAAAGTGATGGAAATACACAGTCATTGACATAGATTAGGCTACTGATGTTGGTAAGGATATGTGACCAATGTCTATATGGGTAATAGGTTCTCAGGAGGTTGCAAGAGACTTTTCTGAGTTGGGAGGTAGATGTTGGTTAGGTTTGTGAGGTTATCAAGAGTCATAAGGGAGTGGGTAAGACTTAGGTGGGTGTAGATAGAGGGTTGGTATGTTTGAAATAGATGGAAATAGATGGATTTTTACAAATCCTTCATAGGGAGAGTTGAGATTTTCATAAAATGATAAATAGTATAACATAAAGTAATTATAAAATGACTGTTTAAAGAAATTATAAAACACAGAGATATACTTAACTGATGAAATAGATGAACCATGAGTGTTGGATAGATGGATCTGATGAGGTGTGTTGAAGCAATATGTGAATAGAAAAGACAAATGTATGCTACCAGTTTAGAATAATCCAAACTCTATGCAGTATATCAATTTTTGATCTAGATTGATTTATGCAGAGTAATGGTAAGTTTGGATGTAGAAAGTTGAATGCCAAATATCGTATGTGAATGATTGATTTTTTTTTAATTTTTGTTGACCTAAATATTAGCTTGGAATTTAGTGTAAGTAATCGACATCAATGATCCTATTAATGTTGACTGAGGGTTGACTGATGTTAGTGACATGAGAATAGTTGAAAGAGATATTTTAGCCTATTTTTTGTTCCTTCTCTTGCCAAGTGTGGTAACTATTAGATAATGATATAAATATGAGGTTAAGAAGAACACAGTTAGTTAGGAATCTATGCTAGGGGTGAGAACAAGTCATAGGTATCTAGGATTAGGGAACTAAGTCTTGAGGTGACTCAGAGGGTAAAAATTAGTCTTAGGATGAGGTGTCTAGGTAAGGTGGCATAAGTAGTTTTTAATTAGCTTAACTAAATATTTTTAAATTGATTAAATTTGTGAGGGGTGAAAACATGGGTTAGGAAGGCTAGTTATTAAAAGGGGATCAAGGAGGGTTTCGACATAGGGAGTTACACATGTGTGTGACATAATTTGGGTGTCTACAATTGGGAAAGATGTTCAGAGTGGGAAAATGTTTTTTGATGATCACTGATGATCATTACTTAAAAATAAACCCTAGATAATGAAGTTATATATGAAAGAGATCTTTTCAAGAATACAGAAGTCATAGGATCTACTGCATCCTGTTATATTTTCATAGTTAAAGTATCATTAGGCATATAAGGGTCTATGGTCCTGCTATACATTTTTTGGAAATTGGCATTAAAGGACCTTATGGGCTCACGTACATCCCTCCTGATGGTGGTGAACTAGTGTTATATGACACATAGATTAAAATTTTTGCCAACTATGAAAACATTATTAAAATCATCCTAGCTAGTAATGTAATTATAAGGAAAATTAAGAAACCATTTGTATGTAGAATCTTTAAAAGTAAAGGGGAACAACCTACATGTTAAATCTTCATGTGTGACATTTAGAAACCTTAAAGTAGATTTGAAAGATTTAATATGCTCTTCAATAGCTATAATACTAGTTGAACTAAATGTTGGAAAGTATTTCCTAGGATTACATGGGAGATTTTTTACCACACCTGACACATTAATTAAATATTATCCCAACAAAGACTTGGGCTAAGGTTAAAGGTAGAGGTACCTTGAATAGGTGAAGTTGGCAAAGATTTGGAATGTTTACGCCTACCTTTATCTCACTTGATTCTTCTATGGACTTCTAGATCAAGCATAGGTTCTCTTATCTCTGAATGTGATCTTGTTTGAATCCTTGGAAATTCTAACTTGAAGATTGAATATCTTGTTTGAAATATAATTTTTCAAATTAATCTTTATAAAGAATGATAAAACCTACACATTAAGCTAATTTTGCAAATATTTGTATAAATAATAGTAAAATATGCCAACATTTGACTAAGTTAGCTCAAAAATATGACTACTTATGCAAACATGGCCTATCTTTGCAAATATAAGATCAAATGAACCCTGATTTATGAAAAATATACCAATCTTTGATCAAAATAAGCTATTGCAACCTCAAATACTATGGATTCTTATATATTAAGTTATCTTTACCAAAACTAAGCATCAAACTTCAAATAAATATGATCTTTTTCTAGAGGAAGCACCAAGATGGGTCAAGTACCATGAAGGTTAGCGATATTTACACTTTTGAGCAAAGAATTATGCAAGTGTAGAAAGATAGTATCAATCTTTGATCAAAATGCACTGAGATTAGCAAAGATTCAACCAATTCACAAAGATGGGCCCTCTTTCTATCACCAATGATTTATTGTTCTTGTTGATGCCTCTAAATGTATCACATGTGCCCCCAGTGTTCAAAAAACACTTCTCATTTTAGAATTCTAGGAATTCAAACCATGAGTAGCAAGGTTTGGCAACTTATGTTACATGTGGTGAAATAGCAGTAGGGAAATGTTTAAATATTCCACAAAATTTATATTAATTTATTATTGGGAGCCACCATGGTCTAAATATTATGAAGTGTAAGTATTTATGCTAATACTAGTGAATTATGATCAAATTTTAAACTATAGATTAATTCTAAATGGACATTTACATTGAAATCTAAACTAAAGTGATCTAGTTAAAAAATAAGTAAAAGAGAAGGGTAAGGTGAAAAGAGAATAAGTGATTGTTAATCTTATCCTCAAAGATTATGATAGTTTTAATTACAATTGAGTATGCATTAAACTAGTATATAGTGCAAAATAACATAAGCTCAGATTTCACTACACACCAGGAAAACCTCTAAGGATGATATAAAGAATTACAAGTAAGAACTAAATTTAGTTTAAAGATTTTCTACCACACTTCAAATAACATTTACACATCCTAATGTGGAACAAATAAAATGAAGAAAATCCTAGATCATTCAACTAATCTAGTATGCGTAGGCATAAATTAATAACCCTATAATAAAAGATGCAACTCAAAATTCATAGAAACCATTCAAATTTAAGCCTTCTAATTAGAAATTGAGAGAAAAATCCATATAATAATTAACAAAAACAAACTTGGATAATCTTTATAGAATTTGTTGATTATATTAACTATTCAAAGTGTACAAATTTTGCTCAAAATTCCCTCCTTTACAAAATGGTAGTATTGAATTTTATAGAAGGACAAGGCAGTATACCAATCAGTTGTAAGATACAAATGTATAAGAAGTAAGGAAAAATGTCCTTTTTCTACAAAGTTCTAGAATACACTTGCTTTTCTAAGGTATATTGATCTAGAGGCAAATATGCTAACAAACTAGCATATGCCTTTACAAAAGAATATTTCATTTTCAAAATGTTACAATGCTATACAAAAGTGGAATATTAACTAATTGGCTAGTGGACCTTATACCTAGGAACTTGTTTATTGATACTGAAAGATATTCATACACTTTTGATGGTCATCATTAACAAGTCCAAAATCCATAGTTGGCCTTAAGAGAGACTCTTATTTATTATTAGCTAGATCATTCAACTCCCTATCATTCCTAGCCATAGCTTCCTTAATGCTCTTGGCCTCAATTATCATTTCTGTTGTATTGAGGATCATGTCTGGGATCCTACTATTATCTTCCCCAGACTGGATTTGACTCTTGCTTCTTATTTTTTGAGTCACCAAAGTAGCTCTGTGTTTGAATTCATCATTTACAATGATGCCAAGGGCACTTTTTTTTGTGGGGTTGGTGATCATGGTGTCGAGTAGCTGTTTAAGTTTTCCAATTAACTCCTCATCATCTTTCAGTAGTCTCTATAGTTCATGTGACCATGCACTTAAACTCTATATATTTTCAATAACTATTCCAAGGATTGCATTCAGATGTCCCAAACTAATTATTTTGAGCCTAGGAATCTACCTTTCAATCTAGATAACCCTATTATTTTGTCCTCTAAGGCTTTCCATTAGGCTATTAGACCCTTAGCCACTATTTTATGTTGTACCAATGCACTCTACCTTAGTTTCATTATTTTCAATGCATCAAACATGTCAATTAAGGATTCATCAAACATTTTAACCATTGCCTCATGCACTGATAAGATATCTTGTGTTTCCAAATTCTCCTTTTCCTTCTCCAGTTTATATATTCTTTGTTTCATGCCCTTGATGCTTGCCCTACCTTAAGCTAAGTGAGATTAAATTAGTTTTTTAATGTCCTCTATATGGATGAGATGTTCACCAGGTCTTTGACCTCTAACTAGAGTTAAGCTTTAAAATGGCTCAACCTTTTGAAAGGTGAATTCTTTAGTCCCCACCATAGCCTTTCTAGTTGTCACTCTTTTTAAGCTTGCTATCTTAGGATTGAATTATAACTTGTGTACTTATGACATTCTAAGACCTATATCTTTATATTTCTTGATGATCCTAGATAATTAATTTTATTTATATCTTACCCTTTAGTGACCACTATTCTTCTCTCTTCTTCTTCCTTCATCAAATCCCTTACCCATGGCTTGATGTCATCATGAACATCATTATTGATAGTTTGGGTCAGGGCCCATGAGCGATATAAAGAAGAGATCTTCTACATTTTCCCATAGATGAATCAATCAGGGATGATTTTTCCATGGATGGGGTATTCCTCATTAAACAAGTTGGCTTTACTCATGGGGTGAGTAAAAGTGAACTTTAGCTTCTTTAGTCTGACTAGGACTATTGTCAATTCTACCTTTATTTTCTTCAATTGTGCCACTAAGACTAGGTCTAGGGAAACTTATTTCCATTTTTATTTATTAGCCTCCTTTTTTTGGGCATGGTATTATTCAACTTGTTCCTCCTCTTCATTAGATCCATAAGCTTCAGCATGAACTTTAAGGGCATCCTCCACTATCTCATCAGGCTCTAGGTCAATCATGTCTAAGGACTCAGTGGGAGATGTTGGTCTTTGAGGTAGGACTAAGGGTGAGGGTCCCTCACTAGCCCTTTATTATAGCTTATCCTTCTCATTACCTTATGTAATCTATGCTTGGGGATGTGGCACTTCCATCTGTAATTACTATTGAGGGTGTCTAGAAGGTCCATGTAAAAAATGGTACTGCAAAGGTCCCTTCTGTCATATGTCACCTGGTGGTTTCTCATTATTGGTTAGTCTATGTTTAAGTTTGAAATTATATCTCTTGAACCTAGCTAATACCTCCTCAAAAATATTGGCCCTAATGTGTAGAGTGTCATAGGGACCAATTTTATGTTCATAAACTGGTTTGGGTAGTTGTTTGCTTTTCAAATGCTTGGCAACCTTGTCATTAGGATCCCGCTACCTTAGATCATCTAGCTAAAATCTAAAAGAGTCCGTATGTCTGGTAAAAGTGTCTACATGTTTCCAATCTTTCAAAATAGTTATACCAATTATCAAAGGAAAGGGATGGAGGAAGAATTTCCTTTTCTCTTTGCACACTCCATCAACACCATTAAAAAGTTGACCTGTAATCTCTTTCTCTGCTAGTTTGGTGTTAACATAGATGGGCAATCTATAAGGTTGAATCAAAATACCTTCAATTTTGATCATAATACAATCTGGGTACAACTAGATGTCTCCCATTAGCTCTACATATTTCTTGATTAGAGGGCTAATCCTAGGCATGGGGGACCCTATAATGGCTTCTATTAAATCAAGATAAACACAATCTTAAGAAAATTGCATGCGGTGTCTATATTTGAAAATGTGTAGTTTGGAATAATGGTAGGAGACTATAAATCTACCCTCAAGTGACTAATTTTTTATATGAGGGTTCTTAGTGGAGGATAGTAAGGAATCCAAAAAATAAGACATCATGAATAATTGTGTATTGGTCTTCTTCTTAATGGCTATGAATTGACATCCTAGATGGATGTTGATCATCTCTCCAATTAGGGGAGTGAGATCCTTTTCTACCATGAAGTAGACATAAGATACCTAACTCTTATTGACATAAGTGGTTGAAGGGACTCTAGATATTTTATTCAATAGAGTCATAATTACCATAATCCCTTTTCTAAATTGGGCAACTAGTATGTTTCTTGTAGGGTCCCAGATCAAATGGTTCCCTTGGAGAAATTAAGGCCTGATGATGGTGTCTAAGTCATTCTTTCTAGTCCATTCCTTGATTAGGTAAATCCACATCAGGGTTTCCTATTTTTTAGTATCTTTCAAAAGCTAATGGGGAGATGTATGCAATTATCTTAGAGATCCCTTCATTAATTATCCAATCATATTAAATTTTATAATATTTAAAAATGAGAGAAAGGATGTCAATACAATGGAGTACCTCAGGTTTAGTATAAGCATGATGGAGACTAGCCATTTGGACTAAATCTAGGTCATAGTATCTTATATTCATGATGGTAATATTTTGTTTGTCTTTTATGATTGGTTACATTTCTTCAATGGTCCAAAAGAATTTGAAATAGTTATTTTTACCCATGTTCAATGCCGTAGTGTCTAGGTTTGTCTTTGAAAACCCTTCCCTTACTATTTATGGATAGATATAATTTTATCTCATCTTTTAGTTGTTACCTATCAGATGTCATGGCTACCAAACTTGTGAATTGTTCATGATTTGATTGTAGATGGTATTTAGGTCAATTATTATCTCTCAACATACAATTGAACTCTTTTTATCTTAACTATGATCAATATAAGCTTGAATTAGGTCTTTTGATATAAATTTTAGGGATTTTTAATCTTTAATGGTGATAGCTTATTCATACGTAGGCTTATTCATGCCTCAGATTTGATTTTGACTGTTGCCTTTATACTTTTGCATTTTCAAGCACACAAGATCTTCATTTTTATCACTTTATGCTTGTATAACACTTATTTGGTGTTTATCTAGCACTTTCATGGCATTTTTCATAAATTCCTTCAAAGCACTAGCCATTATTATTTAAAATGTGTCCTTTTGTTTCACATCATTGGATCATTTCCTATGGATCAATGTGAGCCATTGATCACAATCTGAGACCTTGCCTATTATTGGTCATCTTTGTATCAAGCCCTATGGTTGTTCCACTTGGAACCTTAATTAGATTTTTGAGCTTTATACTCTACATCAGTCGCATATTAAATATGCATCTACCATGTGCTGAGCCTGTGGGATCTTTGAGCTCTACTTAATATTCGTTAGTAATTTTGCACCATTGGATCATCTAGGCTCAATGAAGTGCAAGTCATTGATCTTACAAGACGCATAAACTTTAATCAGTGCATGGTTGTAGAAAGGAACCTAGGCTAAAATATTTTAAGATAAGCTTATTTCATGTTAGGAAAACACATAATATACTTAGGTTAAAGTATTTTATGCTAAGTTTTAAAACATGATATCAAAGTGGACCCTTTGAATGATAGAAACACATATATTTGCCTAGACAAAATGTTAGATGAGCTTGAATTTGATGATCTTACAAATTTCAATGATAACCTCATGGACATAAAAATTGTAGACCATCGATCATGATCTGAGCAGTTACATGCCATTGGTTCAGGGTTTTATTAATGTTAAACTTCATATATAGGAGCACCATGTGGCAGCTCCATGGGGCTTCTTAGACATTTTGATTTTTTGTCATTGTGTTTGATCCATTAGATCCTTAATCCCAATTAGGTGAGATCCATCGATCATGATTTACATACTCGCACATTATTGGTCTGAAGGACCAAATACTTAGGTTCATCAAGTTTTCATCTCTTCATCAAGATTATCCATTCATAATGAAGCATAGGTCATTAGATCTATAAAGAAGCAAGGTATTTAAGTTAAGACTTGGGTAGATAGAAACTTAGGCTAAAGTATTAAGGCTAAGGTCTCATTCATGTTGATGAACATGAATGGGGCCTTAGAATTGAGAATTTAGGCTAAATAGGTAACAAAGGGGACCATGCTATAAAAATTAAAAGGACTCTACCAATACGAAAGATAGAATTGGTTAGAAATATAGGGGAAAAAAAGGGAGAAAATAATAAAATGGGACCAAACATGATTTTAGGCTAGGGTTTGGTCATGTTATGAAACATGAATAATCCTTAGCATAAAATTAGGCTTAAGTTAAAAGTAAATTTAAAATATTCCCATCAAAATCATTTTCACCAATATTTGAATCAAGGACTTAAGCTAGAGTTTTTTGAAAGTGAGTCTTTAGAACATGAATCTCAGCTTGAATTTTCACAAACCCAAGGAAAGTAAAATCTTAAATAAAGATAAATTGTGAAGATCCAAGCATGATCCATTCATAAGGGATCTATGAAACCTACAACTTATCACATGAAGAGAAATTTTTAGTAACATTAAGTAACCTTAAAGAAATACCATAAACAAACGGGCTGATTTCATCAAGCATGGATGATCTTCAAACCATAATAAAGAGTAGAACATCAAGATCTCAATACTAAGGTTCAAAATATCTCAAGGGTCCCAATTTTTTTAAAATGGGGTATGTTGACCTCAAAAAATGGTGACTTTTAGGGGAAACATAGTAATATGTTAGAATTCAAAGGCTCTAGTTTGGACAAGTGACTAGATTGCCTATTTTACTTGATCTATGTCATCACCAAGATCAGTTCATAGTTGAAACAAGCTTTACACATGAAAAATTAGGGTCAAACATTAAGATATATCCATATTATGTGTGTGCTTTGATTACACTTACGATTTACCATGCGATTTAGGAAACAACTTCCAAGTTTTATGCCTTTAATCATTAACATTGACTTAGAGCATATTTAGATATCCATTAAGGACTATACTTATAGTTCAAGGAAGGTTTGGGCATTGCTCTATATGCCTTTGGTTCCACTCAAGACCTTCCTCCACTACTAGCTAGGTATCCATATCCCCAATGGATATTACTAGAATCACCTATGCCTGAAAAGATTTTGATTTTACATCAAATTCTTATTTTTTAATTTTTTATATCTTTTATGCTTTTAGCAAGGTTGGGAACTAGGGTAGCCAGGTTGAAGAATTTGGTCAAGTGTTTGATCTTCAGGTAATCACCTATGGTTATGATCCAAAACTCAAAATATTTGGTTGAAAGATAATTCAAGAAATAAGAAAAAGATAATTCAAATAATGTTATCTCTGAGAAGAGATGTTTTATTGATCAAATTTGCAGACCCAAACATATGCCTATCTCTGAGAAGAGATGTCTAATTTCCATTTTAGGTTACATCTTCATTTATACATGTTTTAAAGGTTTGGGGAGGATTTTGAAGGTCACCAATCTCAATGGAGATGAATTGGTTCAACTTCCATGATTTATAACAATACATAATTTGAGGAATTACTATTTTTAGAAACTTACTATTTTTAGACTAAACTACTAAAATTGAAATTTGGGGCACTTCCATTAGGTTTTAGGGGGTCAAAATTCATTGAACAGATATCAATTCCATCTCACCACATTCTCATCATTCTTAGCTTTCCAATGGTTCAAACAGTGATTCAAATAGAGCTATGGTGTAAAAGTTATGGCTCCCAGAAGTTCCATCATCAATTGGAGTGGACCTGTCACCTGAATTGTTACCCGGATCAGGTTATTACATTTATCTCAAGCAAGGATGTTTTTCAAGTTCAATCATGCTTGTGCCTTGATATCTCAATCTTTCATTCCACATGTGAAACTTCTCTTAAGACCAAGTTTAGATTAGAACAATGCTCTAGTTCTCATAAAATAGTTAACCTTTTCATCAGTCTTTGCTAGTTCCTCTAAATTAGAAAATCAATCTCATATTTCAAATAAATGGTCAACATGCATGAGGTGCATAACTAAATTTATGAATTTTGGGATTTTTAAGCAAACTAAATGTTCTTTGAGTGAAGGGTTATCTAAAGGACTTATTAGAAGCAAGGAATAAAACAATAAAATAAGCACACAATAGAAAACAAACACATTAGGAAGAAAATGAGAAGTAAATAAATATATACATGTTTATGTACAAACTAGGGATAGGAAGGAAAAAAATATAAGGAAACTAACTAGCCTACTTACACTATCTCTAACCAATCTTACAGGTTTATTCCATGAAGACCCCTAGTGGAGCAGTAACAAAGTAATGCTTGAGATATTACCCATTAGTGGTAAATGTGAATTCTACTCCTTGAAGGTCTCTCATCTTCAAAGTATTGTTTCAAAGTGTCTCTAAAATCTGATAAGGGTCAATCCACAAGGGTGTGAATTTTCCATGCTTTCCCTTTGGTTCATATGTTTTGTCCCAAAGGAGGACCAATTATTCCTTTCTAAACACCTTCACCTTTGACCATTTTTCAAACCACCTCTTCACTATGGTTTGGTGCCTGCTAAAGTTAGAAAAGGATTTTTGCCCTACATCTTCCATTTGGATGATATCTAGAAATCTTGAATTTTCAAGTTCTTGTCCTTCCATGAATTCTTGTATGAATTTATATGTGGGGTATATTGAGAGTGATATGGAAGATAGGCTCTTATCCATACACCAATAGAAATGGTGATGCCTTTAAGGATTTCTTGATCATTATCATATCTACCCATAGGGCATACTTGAGAAGCTTATTCCAAGTCCTAATTTTGTCTATAATAGACTTATTGATTGCCTTCATTAAGTTCTTGTTTGTAGATTCAAACACTCCATTTCCTTGAGGATAGTGGTTGGATGAAAAATTAAGACAAATTCCATTATCCTACACCCATTCTATCATCTCTATGGATATAAATGTAGATCCATTGTCACACACCAAAGAGACTAGAGTTCCAAATCTAGCACATATGTTATCCTCTAAGAAATTGATAACTTATTTAATGCATTATTTGGTGGATATAACTTCATCCCAACTTGTGAAATAATCTATGGTAGTCAAGACACAATTATGACCTAATGAATTAGGGTTGATCACCCCTACAAATTCCAACCCCCATTGTGTAAAGGGTTTATCAATCATGACTAGTTGTAAAGGAATTACTACCTTAGGCTCCTTTATGTTGAAGATCAAGCATGAATGACATTCCCTTACATGATTATGAGCATATTTGAAAATAGTTGTCCAATAGTAGCCAGCTCTAAAGACCTTATGAGCTGTGGTTCTCCCAGATGGATGTATATTGTTATCTTCTCATGGAAGGTGCTTATGATCTACATAGCTTCTTCTTTTGAGACATGTCTCAAGTAGACACCTTCAAATTTCCTTTTATATAAAACACCATCTTTGATCAAATAATGGGTTGCCTTGACTTTTGCTCCCTGGTTAGTCCTGCAGGATAAATTCCATTAATTAATAAATGGATGATGTAATCATACCATTCACTAGCTTAAAAGTTTTATTGATCAACTTGCATGATACTTAGCTTAGGGATAGTATTAAAAATAATTTAGATCAAGCCTTGGCATCTTACTAGTTTTGTAGTTTTCATTTCTATGTCATATTATTGAAAACTAACATCCATTTACCTCTACATTCTCCAAGTTCATTCAAGCTTAACATGAGCTTTGTGTCAAGTTCAAGTAAAATAGCATGCACCTTATTTCTAAGGATATAGTGCCTAAATTTATTCACTACTTTAACTAATACACATGATTGTTTATCAATGAATGAATAATTTAACTCATCATTTTTAAATTTAGTACTCATGAAAGTTATTTGGTGATAATTCCCATCAATCTTATGAGTTAAAAATGCAACCATAGTATGGTTAGATGAAAAATAATAGAGATAAAATTCCTTTGAAAAGTTAGGAATTATCAAGACTGGAGCCTAGCTAATTGCTTCTTTGATGTCATTGAATGCCTTCTTGGATTCCTCATTCCAAATGACCTTACCATCCTTCTTCAGCATATAATTCAATGGTTTGACAATTTTTGCAAAACCAAAAATGAATTTTCTTACAAAATTTATTTTGCCAAAGAATGATTTCAAATCTTTTCTACTATTTGGAGGCTTTATCTTAGATATAGCTTCCACTATTTTAATATCAATGGAGATCCAATCTTTAGTTATAACGTGACCTAATAATTTTCCTTCATTAACATAAAATATGTTTTTATTGCAGTTAAAATAGATTCCATACCTTCTGCATCTCTCAAATACTTGTTGTAAATGCATAAGTTGATCTTCCCTATTTATAGAAAAAATGTTTAGACCATCCATGTATACAATGATACACTTACCAATTAGACATTAGAAGGCATGTTCCATGGCCCTTTGAAAAGTAGATCCTATAGTTATTAGCCCAAAAGGCATTATTTTGTAAGGAAAGGTGCCCCACTTAGTTGTGAAAGATGTCTTCATTATGTCTTTCTTGTCTACCAACACCTAGTTATAGCCTAAAAAACCATCAAGAAAAAACATCATGGTTGAACATAAAATAATTTTTACTACCTATTCAAGAGAGAGAAGATTATAATTATCCTTTTCAAATGCTTTGTTTAAATTTATAAATTCAATATGAAGTATAATTTCACCATTCTTCTTTCTGATTGGTACCATATTAGCCACCCATGTAGAGTGCCAAATGGAAACAGATTTCTAACATCTAGAAATCTCTTGACTTCTTTGAAGATCATACGTTCTAAGACTAGACTCAAAAGCCTTTGTTTCTACCTGAAGGGTTTATAATTTTCCTTGAGAGGGATAGTATGAGTGATGAGTCTTTGATCAAATATTAAATTGATCATAAGACTAGGCTATGACATCTTTATATTGTGTTATTAGCTCTTTCGCTCTCTTGTTTTTAGTAGTTGTGTAGGCTTTTCCAACATTGACTAGTTGAGGTTGATCTTGAGGGCCAAGATCAACTGCATTGTAATCCTTCCCATTTACCTTGAGAACCTTAGGGGTCTCAGCTAGTTTGTATTAATCAATAAATCTCTCCAAGGTAATTATGACTTTGGGAATATTATTGTCATTCAATTGAATGACTCTCCCATCAAATTTACCTTCTCTATAAGTACTTTCATCAGCCTCATCAATGACATGAGTTTTAAATTCTCTTGAATTAGCCATAAAATCCAAGATTTGTTGATCATCACTAAAGACTTGAAAATGATTCACATTATCTAGGACCGAAGGACAAGGTATCAGCTCAATGTTGAAGTTGGCTGAGTCTTGGTTGGGCATGAGGTTGGTTACAATAGAGGATAGCTCATCATTTACTTTTTTATCCTCTTTGGGTATGGAGATAATGTTAAAGGCATCAAAAGACTCAATTAGATCCTAGACCCTGAATTTATACCTCTTAAGGTATGACAATTTGTATTGATATTTACTCTTCACCTGGTTGACTATGAGTTCTACATCACCATCAACTATTAGTTATTTAACTTTATTTTTTATAGAAAATTTTAAACCCAGGATGAGGGCCTTATATTCATCAAGGTTATTGGTACATGGAAATTGGATCCTATAGGATTCATGATATTTATTATCAATATGACCAGTTAGGACAACATTAACCCCAGATCTAGACTTACACCTAGCACCATCAAAATTTAGCTTCCATAGCCCAAGCATAACATGAAAATATTTAGGATCACTAACTTTGCAATTTATAGGGTGAAAACCCCTAATTCTAAGGCAATTATGTTGAACCTTTCATTCACAACATTGTACTCAGTGATCATGTGCTTCATTCGTGGCTCCCTTTCAACCATAATTTAGTTGGAATCTCCATTTCAAGGTAGCCATAAGTGTGAATAATCAATGGATATATATCCATTCAAAGCCTTTGTCTAGTCTCTGCTTAAAAGCAGTCCATATGCATCAAGGATATTGACAACTTGATTATTAATAAATTGTTGTGCTCTAGATTTAGATGCCAACTAAATGTGGACATTTAATAATTTTCCAACCACCTTGACCCTAGATTTATCTAATTGGGTGATGACCCTATTAGACTTAATAAGTGTCAAGCCAAGTTTTTTGCAAATACTTTTTGGCATGATATTGGTGGATGCACAAGAATCTAATAAAAAATTATGTAAAAGCTTATCAAAAATCCTGACTATGAGCAAGAAAGGAGGATATTCTACCTTAGCTTGTGTAAAGCCACATTAGCATTATTAGTTTTGGGTGGTCTGTTGGATTTATTTGATAATGATTCTAGCAAGAGGTACCTTTATTCTATGATTTGCATTAATTCATGCAATGTGATGTTATCTTTTATCTTCTTAATGTCTTAAATAATATTATAACTAGTCTTATTTGAAGAACTAGGAACATCAACATTATGCTTAGAGGTACTCCCTTTGGGTGGTTCTGAATCATTTATTAAAGAAATATTTGAAGGAGTTCCAAAGTTATTTATAGGTTTTTAGGTAGTCAAGGGTTTCCTCTATTCTCTATTCCTCAAAGGATAAGTCTTCTTCAAGAATTATTGGAAGGCTTGGATCTCCTCAAGCACATCATCAAGTTGGTTGTCCTCTTAAAAAAGGAATTCAAATGCTTCCACCATGTCAACTTGATCAAATGATATAGATCCTAAGGTACCTACACCACTATCCTTATTAGGTACCACTTCAAATGTGTCTAACTCTTCTGAAATGCCTCAAAATCTTTACAAAAATCAATGTAATTAATCTCACTATGTTTGATTGTACAGTGCACTATATAATAATCAAGCAAAGCAATGTCAATAAGATTAATATCCATGGTTTTGTTGCTATAAGATGGTTCCTAAGCATTTTTTAATATAAACTATCATTCTAAAACCTATTATTAGGTCTATTAAACCTTTGGAGTGAGAAGTTCCTACCAAATCTCTCACTAGTATTGCCAACTTATTTTTACAACTGAAGGAAATCAGTGCTTAACTTTTGGTTCATTTTTAGGATAGACTCACTCTCATTCTTAATATTTTAAGAATTATGAACCTAGTTAATTTTTTTACCAGAAGTTGATACTAAAATTATTTGATCATTTTCATTGAATTCATTAGTAGCACGATGACTCAAGAATCCTAAATTATGTTAGAAGCAACATGACTCAAAAGCAATTGATTCAGATTTGGCAGTTGATTCAAGGCTAGAAAATTTTGATTTTTATTGGGGAAAATGTTTAGAGTGGGAAAATTTGGGTTGATATTTGGAATGGAGTAGACCATTTATCCTTGGGGTTGTATTTGATCGCTGCTGATTAATGCTTTAGAATAATCCCTAACTAATGAATTTATAGGTGGAAGAGATATTTTTAGGAATACAAAAGTCATAGGATCTAATACATCTTTGTATATTTCTAAAGCTAAAGCATCATCAAGATTATAAGGGTATATGGTTCTATTATACATTTTCTAAAACCTAGCATTACATGACCTCATGAGCTCACTTGCATCCCTCTTGATAGTGGTGAACTAGTGGTATATGACACATAAACTAAAAAATTTGCCAAACTGATCTATGTAAACATTATAAAAATTATCCTAACTAATAATGTAATTATAAATCAAATTGAGAAAATATTTGAATGCATCATCTTTAAAAGTAAAGGGTAATAACTTACATGATACATCTTCATGTGTGATATTTAGCAACCTTAAAGCAACTTTGAAATATTTAATATGCTCTTCATTAATTATAATACCAATTGGAATAAATGTTGGCAAGTATTTCTCAAGATTACATGGGAGATCATGTACCACAACCAATACATTGATTGAAGATTATCCCAACCAAGCCATACCTAGGTGAAGGTTGAAGTTAAAGGTACCTTCAAGTGGTGAAGTTGGAAAATATTTGGAATGTCTACGTCTACCTTTATCTCACCTAATTCTTCTATGGACTTCTAGCTCAAGCATAGGTTCTCTTATCTCTAAATGTAATCTTGTTTGAATCCTTGGCAATGCTATCTTGAAGATTGAAGATCCGATTTGAAATACAATGTATCAAGCTAATCTTCATAAAGAACAAGGATTAAACCTACACATTAAGCTAATTATGCAAAGATTTATATAAATAACAATAAAAAACACCAATGTTTGACTAATTTAGATCAAAGAGGTGTCTACTTATGCAAATATGGCCTATCTTTACAAATTTAAGCTCAAATGGACCCATATCTATGAAAGATATACCAATATTTGATCAAAACAAGCTATTTTAACTCAAATACTGTGGATTCTTATATCTTAAGCTATCTTAACCAAAACTAAGCACCAACTATAATTTTTGTCTAAAAGAAGCACCAAGATGGGTCAAGTACTATGAAAGTTAGTGATCTTTACACTTTTGAGCAAAAAATTATGCAAAGGTAGAAAGATAACATCAATCTTTGATCAAAACACACTAAGATTATAAAAGATTCAACCAATTCACAAAGATGGGCCCTCCTTATAACACCAACAAAATTTTGTTCCTATTGATACCTCTAAATATATCACATGTGCCTCCAATTTTAAAAGAACACTTCTCATTTAAGAATTCTAGGAATTTAAAGCATGAGTAGTAGGTTTTGGCAAATTATGTTACTTGTGGTGAAATAGCAGTAGAGCAATGTTTAACTATTCCAAAAAAATTATATTAATTGATGGTTGGGAGCCACCATTCCAAATATTTATGAAGTGTAAGTATCTATGCTAATACTAGTGAATTATGATCAAATTTTAAACTACAAACTAATTCTAAATGGACATTTACAATGAAATCCAAACTAAAGGATCTAGTTAAAAAGTAATCAAAAGAGAAGGGTGAGGTATAAAGAGAATAAGTGATTGTTAATCATATCCTCAAACATTATGAAAAAGTTTAAATTACAACTGAGTATGCATTAAACTAGTATATAGTGCAAAATATCATAAGCTCAAATCTCACTACACACCAGACAAACCTCTAAGGATGATATAAAGAAGTATAAGTAAGAACTGAATCTACTTTAAAGATTTGATATCACATTTCAAATAACATTTGCACATCTTAATATGGAGCAAAAAAATTGAATCAAATCAAGGATCATTCAACTAAGCTAGTATAGGCACAAATTAGCGACCCTGTAATCAAAGATGCAACTCAAAATTCATAGAAACCATTCAAATTTAAGACATCAAAATAGCAATTGAGATAAAAATCCATATAATAATTAACACAAAAAAAAACTTGGACAATTTTTGAAGAATTCCTTGATTATATTAACTTCTCAAAGTGTACAATTTTTTCTCAAAATTCCCTCTTTTATAAAATGGTAGTACTGCCTTTTATAGAAGGACAAGGTAGTAGACCGATTAGTTGTAAGATACAAATGTACAAGAATTAAAGAAAATTATCCTTTTTATAGAAAATTCTAGAATACACTTGCTTTTCTAAAATAGACTGACCTATAGGTAAATATGTTAATAAACTAGAATATGCCTTTACAAAAGAATATTTCATTTTCAAAATGTTACAATGTTATACAAAAATGGAATATTAACTAGCTGGTTGGTGGGCCCTACACCTGGGAACTTTCTTGTTGCTACTAAAGGATATTCATACCCTTTTGATGCTCCTCATTAACAAGTCCCAAATCCATAACTAGCCTTAAGAGACACTCTTCTTTCTTGTCAGTTATATCATTCAACTCCCTATCATTCCTAGCCCCTTAATGCTCTTAGACTCAGTTATCCTTTCTCTTGAATTGAGGATCATGTCCAAGATCCTGCTATTATCTTCCCTAGACTAGTCTTGAATTTTTATTCTTATTTCTTAAGTTACCAAAGCAGACCTATGTTTGAATTCATCATCTACCATAATGCTAAGGGCACTTGTTTTTGTGTGGTTAGTGATCATGGTGCCGAGTAGCTATTTAATTCTTTCAATTAGCTCCTCATCATCTTTCAATAGTCTCTCTAGTTCCTATGACCATGCACTTAAACTCTAGATATTTTGAACAAATATTCCAAGGATTGTATTTAGATGTCCCAAATTAATTGTTTTGAGCCCAAAAATCTACCTTTCAATCTAAATGTTGATTAACCCTATTATTTTATCCTCTAAGGCTTACCATTGGGCTATTAGACCCTTAGCCACTATGTTCAACTGCACCAATGCACTCTGCCTTAGCTTCATTATTTTTAATCCATAAAACATGTCAAAGAAGGATTTAACAAGCATTTTAACCATTACCTCAAGCACTGATAAGATATCTTGTGTTTCCAAATTTTCCTTTTCCTTCTCTAGTTTATATACTCTTTGCTTCATGCCCCTGATGTCTGCCTTGACTTGAACTAAGTGAGCCTCAGTCAATTATTCAATGTCCTCTATATTTATGGGATGTTCACTAGGTATTTTACCTCCAATTGGAGTTAAACCTACAAATGGATCAATCTTTTGAAACGTGAATTCCTTAGTTCCCACCATGGCCTTTCTAGTTGTCACTCTTTCTAAACCTGTTGTCTCGAGATTGAATTGGACCTTGGTAGTTGGTTCTATGTACTTAAGATTTTTTAGTACCTCTATCTTTGTGTTGTTTGATGCTCCTAGAACATTAATTTTCTTTCTATCTCACCCTATAATGGCCACTATTCTTCTCTTGTCTTACACCTTCATCAAATCCCTTATTCATGGCTTGATGTCATCATGCACATCAATATTGATAGTTTGGGTCAAGGCCCATGAGTGAGATAAGGAGGGGATCTTCTACATTTTCCTATAGATGAACCAATTAGGGATGATTGGTCCATAGATGGGGTATTTCTCACTAAAATTTTTGAATTGACTCATGGGTTGAGTGAAAGTTAACTTTATCTTCTTTAGTTCGACTAAGACTATTGCCAATTATGCCTTTCATTTCTTCAATGGTGCCACTGGGACAAGGTCTAGGGAAACTTCTTTCCCTTTTTATTTCTCATCCTCTTTTGTTTGGGATTATGATTCTTCAACTTGTTCCTCCTCTTCATCAGAGCTATAAGCTTTAGCATGGACCTTGAGGGCATCCTCCACTATCTCACCAAGCTCTAAGGAAATCATGTCTACGTACTTAGTGGGAGATGTTGGTATTTGAGGTAGGGATAAGGGTGAGGGTCCCTCACCATGCCTTTATTTTACCTTTTCCTTCTCATGACCTTGTGTAATTTGTGCTTGGGACTATGGCACTTCCATCTATAGTTTCTCTTGAGGGGGTCTAGAAGATCTAGGTAGCAAATGGTACTGCAAAGGTCCCATATACCATATGTCACTTATGGATTCTCATTATTGGTCAGTCTATGTTCAAGTTTGACATTATGTCTATTGAAACTAGCCAATACCTCCTCAAAACTATTGGTCCTGATGTGAAGAGTGTCATAAGTACCAAGTTGATGTTCATAAATTGGTTTGGGTAGTTGTTTGCTTTTTAAATGTTTGGCAACCTTGTCATTAGGATCCCACTATCTTAGGTAATCTAGCTAAAATCTGAAAGAATCCCTATGTCTAGAAATATTGTCTACATGTTTCCAATCTTATAAAATAGTTCTATAAATTATCAAAGGAAAGGGATGGAGGAGGCCTTTTCTTTTCTCCTTGCACACTCCATCAACACCATGAATAAGTTGACCTACAATCTTTTGCTCTACTATTTTGGTGGGAACATAGATGGGAAATTTGTAAGGTTAAATCAAATCCCTTCAATTATGACCATAGTAAAATCTAGGTACAATTAGATGTCTCCCATTATCTCTACATTTTTCTTGATTAGATGGATAATCCTAGGTATGGGGAACCCTATAATGGCTTATACTAAATTAGGATAAACACAATCATAAATGAACTCATGTGGTGTTTATAATTAAAAATGTGTAGTTTGGAATAATGGTGGGAGATTGTAAATCTAGCCTAAGGTGACCAATTTTTTATATGAGGGATCCTAGTGGAGGCTAGCAAATCATCTAATAGATAGGACATCATGAAGAAATGTGTACTACTCTTCCTCTTAATGGCTATGAATTGACATCCTAAATGGATGTTGATCATCTCTCCAATTGGAAGAGAGATCTTTTTCTACCATAAAGTAGATATAAGATGCCCAACTCTTATTGATATAAGTGGTTGAAGGGGTTCTAGAGATTCTATTCAATAGAGTCATAATTACCCTAATCCCTTTTCTAAATTGGGCAACTAGTAGATTTCCTGGAAGGTCTTAGATCAAATGGTTTCCTTAGAGTAACCAAGGCCTAAGGATAGTTTGTAAGTCATTATTTATAGTCCATTCCTTGATGGTAGGTAAATCCACATGGGGTTTTCCTATTTTTTAGTATCTTTCAAAAGCTAATGGGGAAATGTATGCAATTCTCCTAGAGTTCCCTTCATGAATTATCTAGTCATGTTCAACTCTAAAATATCTAAAAATGGGAGAAAAGATGTCAATACAATAGAGTACCTCAATTTTAGAAGTAACATGATGGAGACTGGCCATTTGGACTACAACCAGGTCTTAGTATCTTCTATTCATGGTAAAAATCTTTTGTTATTCAATGGTCTAAAATATTGTAGACTAGTTCTTATTACCCATGTTCAATGTCATGGTGTCCAGTTTGTGTTTTTGAAAACCTTTCCCTCACTATCTATGGATAGATACAATTTTGTCTCATCCCTTAGTTGTTGCCTATAAGCTACCATGGCTACCAGACTTGAAAACTACTCATGATTGGATTGTAAATGGTCACTGCGTTAATTTTTCTTGCTCAACTTACAACTGAACTCCTTTTAGCGTAACTATGATCAATATGAGCTCAAATTAGGTCTTATAAAGAAAATTTTAGGGATTTTGAATATTTAATGGCAATACTTTATTCATACTTAGACTCATTCATGCCTCAAATTTGATTTTGACCTTTACCTTTATAAATTTACATTTTTGAGCACATAAGATCTTCATTTTTGTCACTTTGAGCTTGTTTGGCACTTATTTGGTGTTTAGCTAGCACTTTCATGACATTTTTCAATATTTCCTTTAAAGCACTAGCCATTGTTATTTAAAATGTTTCCTTTTATTTTTAATGCCATTGGATCATTGCCCATAGATCAATATGGGCAATTGATCATGATGTGGGACCTCACCTATTATCGGCCATCTTTGTATCAAGCCCCATGGATGTGCCACTTGGCACCTTCTTAGGATTTTTGAGCTCTATACTCTACATCAATCACATATTGAATGTGCATCTACCACATGTCAAGCCCACAGGCTCTTGGAGCTCTACTGAATAATCATCAACAATTTTACATCATTGGATCATCCAGGTCAAAAGAAGCATGAACCACTGATCCTAAAAGATGCATAAACTTTAATTAATGCATGGCCCTAGAAAGGAACTTAGGCTAAAATATTTTAAGATAAGTTTATTTTATGTTAATAAAAAATGTAGTAGACCTAGGTTAAAGTATTTTATGATAAGTTTTAAAACATGATATCAAAGTGGCCCCTTCGAATGATAGAAACACATCTATTTTCCTAGACAAAATGTTAGATGGGATTGAATTTTATGATCTCACAAAAATCAATGATAGCCTCACGGATGCCAAATGACTTTCATGAGAATGCCAAATTTAAGATCATGAAATTATTGTATTCTATAGATCTCAGATTCAATTTGCTCCATCTGATCAAGGGTTCTATGATGAAGCATGGATCATTAATCATGATTTGTATAGTTGCACACCATTGGTTTGGGGTTTTGTTAATGTTAAGCTTCATATGTAGGAGCACCATGTGGTGGCTCTGTGGGGTTTCCTTAGCCTTTTGAATTTTTTCCATTACCTTGACTCCATTAGATATTTGGTCCCAATAAGGTTAGAGCCATTGATTGTGATCTAGATGATCACACATGATTAGTCCAAAGGACCAAATGCTAAGGTTCATCAAGTTTTCCTCACTCTATTAGATTATCCCCTCATGATGAAGCATGGGCCATCAAATCTACAAAAAATCATGGTATATAAGTTAGGACTCATGTAGATAGAAACTTAGGCTAAAGCATTAAGGCTAAGGTCTTGTTTATGTTGATGAACATGAACATGGCCTTAGAATTATAAATTTAGGCTAAATATGTAACAAAGGGGACCATGCTAGAAAAATTAAAAGGACCCTAACAATATGAAAGTTAGACTTGGTTAGAAATAAAGGAAACAAAAAAAGGGGAATATAATGAAAGGGGGCCAAGCTTGATTTTAGGCTAGGGTTTGGTCATGTTATGAAACATGACTAAGCCTTAGCATAAAATTATGCTTAAGTCAAAATGAAATTTAAAATATTCTAGCCAAAAGTGTTCCCGTCAATATTTGAATCAAGGACTTAAGATAGGGTTTTCTAAAAGTGAGTCTTTAGAACATGATCTCAGCTCAAATTTTCACAAACCCAAAACAAGTAAAACCATGAATGAAGATAAACTGTGAATATCCAAACATGATCCATTTATAAGGAATCCATGAAACCTACAACTTATCACATGAAGAGTGATTGTTAGCAATATTAAGTAACCTTAAAGCAAGACCATAAACAAATGTGCCAATTTCATTAGGCATGGATGATCCTCAAACCATAATAAAGAGTAAAACATCAAGATCTTATTACAAAGGTTCAAAATATCTCAAGGGTCTCAATTTTTAAAAAATGGGATATACTGATCTCAATAGTTCCTTCTTTGATCTATTTTCTATGCAAAAATCATGGTTGATTTCTATAATTAACATTGATCTTAAAAATCATTGTCGATCCCTATAAATTTGTTGAAAGAGATGTAAAATTCAAAGCTAAAAATCTAAACTTGAAGATTTCAATGCATCTTTTCAAAAAACTAAAGGTAGAATATTAATCTCCTTGGCTATACAGGATGCTTAGTCCCACTAGGCATGCCATTATGTACCTTAAGAGTTTGAAGAGTAAACAATGTGTAAATTAATCTCTTGTTAGTTCAAATGAGAAAACATCAAGCATAAAAATTCACTAATACTAAACCATCTTCCCTAATAACTAAGGGGAACATAACATAATAACCAAGAGCATAAAATAGACATGAAGACAATACAATTTTATTACCTCCTTTGTTACATTTTATGCTTACGTGTTGGAATAAGGATGCTCATGCTCAGCCTATGATGATTTTAATCTTCTATAAATTCTCTTCAAAGGTGGTATCATCTCTCTATGTCATGTCCCCTTTTTAGTTGACATGTTCAGAGTTGATGGTTAGCCTATTATACGACCCGCATAAGCTGATAGGATGGATAGAGGGTCATAATGGAGCTTGGCTTGGCTTCAATTAGCAGAATTTATATAGTTGGTTTTCATTTAGGTTCTTTCAGACACATTTGCTTGAGCTCCTATTATATAGGGAATGTTGGCACTCAGCAAACCATCCTTGTTATGGCATGATCATGTGTGAAATCACTCCCTAGTTCACCAGCTTCAGATGGTTCGAGGATCCGACATGTATTGAGGGAGATATTAATATTTGATTGATTTATTCAAATATTAATTATTTGGTCTAATTTTAATTAAGAAACCCTAATTCTAATTTAAGAAACCCTAATTCTAAATTAAGAAACCCTAATTAGGGCAAGCATACTTTTTTGAGGGTATAAGGGTTTCTCATGGGAGAGAGTTAGATTATGAATTATTATGAGATTATTGATATTGATTGTTGCTAAAAATTCTTCTGAGAAGACTAAGCCAAGGGTTCTAGGATTCCATTTGCTTTGGAAAATGTCCACTCTTCAGTGTGTGCGATTCAGAGGCTGTGAGATATCAGCTAATTTATTGCCAAGTTGAGAGATAACTTCACACATAAGTTATCATAGGTATTTACAGAGATTTATTTTATTAGGTTTTTGATTCAAGGTTTTGATTTAGATATTGCACAGATAAAGATCTTCTATATTAGAACTATATATCTTGAGATCAGGGGTCCAGAAAACAGGGTGTGCTATATTGGCAGTCGTATGAAGTCCATACAGATCCATGCAAATCCATACCATTCTACATTAGGCTGAAAAGCACCATGGGAAGCATAGAGACTGACATCGGTAGTCCAATGACTGACATCAATCGACTCAGAGACTGACATCGACAGGCAGAGACTAACAGCGACTGACATCGACTGACCCTCTCATCGACGTCAGCAAGATAACGACACCAAGAAACTGACAGTGGTAGTATAACCGATGTCGGTGACTGTGTTTTGACACAACAGGCTAAGACATACCAGATTTAGGTTTTATTTCCAATTTGTAGAATACTTAGGTTATTAAGACTGTATTTGAATATTCTTTTATATGCATGATAGAGGACATCTATTATAATCATCTGAGTGAATAAATAAAAGATTATATTGTGATTTATTTATCTATTTGGAGATATTTTGCATGAATAAAGATAAGCAATTCAATAATATTTAGTTTCATATTTCAAGGGAAACAGGGGATATTATAGTGGTATTAGAGCATTTGTCTTTCTATAGTCCCTATTGGTTGGGGATATTACAGTGGTATCAGAGCCTAAGTCCTGCCATCCTGAGGGTTTAAAGATCTTATGCAGCCACAAGAGTTGGGACCACACAGATACAACACACATAGTAGAGCCTTGCTTGAAGGTACCCAGGTGTTAGAATAGTAGCCAATCACCATGAGTGATAGGTGTGAGGGTAGCCCACCCAGAGGCCACTGACATAATGATGATCAGAGTACCAGAGAAGTCTATTGTGAGATTACATAGGGAATACAGGCACTTACTACTATGGTAAGGAAGATGAACCCACCTGATAGACAGAATGGGGAACAAGGAGATAACAGGAGTGCTACTATTAATCAGAGACCCCAGCAGGCCCACTCTAGAATAGCTGATAGACCTACACATCTTATGTTTTTTCAAGAGGAACTAGAGGTTCCAGCAGAGGAGGAGGCAGAATATTCCCTATTTGTAGATGTTCTCATGGCTGCAAATGATGAGTGGGACTTATTAGCTCCTCAGGGTCGAGAGAAGATGTCCTTTGATCATTTTGTTAATCAGAGGAGAGAACACTACAGATTGGTTAGACAAGACAGGATGCCTAGAGGTTAACTTAGCGAGCTAAAGAAGGCTACTGGAAAGCTTTCTTTGAGCACTTTTGATGGGAGTGGCAAGATGACAGCTCAAGCTTAAGTTCATAAGCTTGATACATTCTTGGCATTGAGGCCAATGATGGAGATAGAGGCCATCAAATACGCCACTTTGCACTTGGATGGAGTAGCACATGATTTGTGGTACCATGGTATGGTAACACTTCAGCATAACCAGGTGACCGATTACCAGGACTTCATGGATAGGTTGGTTGAGAGGTTTGACAGGAAATATCCTGAAGTTTACTTTTGAGATCTGGCATAATTGAAACAAACAAGCAACTTGGAGTCCTTTATTAGTGATTTTCAATGATTGACAGAACCATTGAGAGGTTAGATCAAAGCCTTTGATCCTCCTTCATTACAAGAAGCTATGAAGAAGGCCTGTAGTATGGAGATGGCAGCCCCATCTAGTAAATTTAACTCCAAAGGTACTTCTTCATCCAGGGACCATAAGTGCTTCAACAGAGATAGAGAGAGAGCAGATTTTAACATAGATAAATCAGGGGTTAAGAATGATTTGAAGGCCAATCTAGCAGCACCACCTTTGGATCGAGAGGCTCTTACCAATCTACGCAGTAAGAAGCTTTGCTTCTACTAAAAAGGTCCCTATGATGCCAATCACGATTGTCCTTTGAGGCCTAAGGGCAAGGCCAATCGAGTGATGTGGGCTTATTATGAGGATTTGGATTCAGAGGATTTCAAATAGCAGGATAGTTCTGAGGGGGCAGAGGTAGAGGCTTTAGAGCCTAAGGTAGAGGTAGAGTTAGAGCTTCACATACAGGAGGCATGCCTATCCAACATTCAGTCAGATGATTCAGTCAGACTCCATGGAGTTTTGGTAGGACAGAAGGTCATCACCCTTCTTGATACAGGGGCCACACATAATTTTATAGATGCTAGATTCGTGGAGAAGCGTGGACTCACTACCAAAGATTTCAAGGGCATTAGAGTTAAGGTGGCTGACGGTCACACTCTTAGGTGTGAGTGGATGATTAGAGACCTCCCATTGCGCTTGAACAACTATGAGTTCAAGGTTGATTATTATGTGGTGAACATGGGGGATATAGACTTAGTCTTGGGTATGAAGTGGCTTCATTCCCTTAAGGAAGTCACTCTTTATCTTAAGGACATGGAGGTTCATTTTGATGTTGGTGGGAAGACACATATTCTTAAGGCAATACGGGGCAGCAACATCAAAAATATGTTTTTTCATCGGATGGAGAGACTCATACCACATGATATGGGAGAGGGCGTTGTCGAGTCCACATTGGCACCAATACAAGAGAGACATGTGGATGAGCCTTGTCTTGAGGTGAGTATAGTTCAGGAGTTAGCACATGTGGTAGGGACTCCAGTTTCTTCTATAGTTGAGTCACATGTTGATATGAGTATGTCTAGCATTCACACTCTAGATTTAGAGATTGTAGTGGGTACAGGAGATAGTTGCATACAGTCAGTTGGTATTGTTCACATTTTTTAGGTGAGGAGTTTACTTGAGTTCCCAATTGATTTCCATTCATGGATTAGATGTTGGGATCCTTATCTTAGTAGTAGGGATGATGTGACGCCATTGGATGAGAGTTGTGATGGACATGGCATGGAGTTTGTATTGATTGACAGTGGTGGAGATCATGACTACATTTGGGATCCAGGTGGATTGATTGATTTATCATATAGCGATTGCTTGAGGGAAAGCAATTTCAGGAGGGGCAGATTGTCATGTCCCCTTTTTAGTTGACATGTTCAGATTTGATGGTTAGCCTATTATACGACCCTCGTAGGCTGATAGGATGGATAGAGGGTCATAATGGAGCTTGGCTTGGCTTCGATTAGCAGAATTTCTATAGTTGGTTTTTCAAGTTATTTCAGATATGTTTGCCTGAGCTCCTATTATATAGGTAATGTTGGCACTCAGCGGACCATCCCTATTATGGCATGATCATGTGTGGAATCACTCCCTGGTTCACCAGCTTCAGACGGTTTGAGGATCCGACATGTATTGAGGGAGATATTAATATTCAAATATTAATTATTTGGTTTAATTTTAATTAAGAAACCCTAATTCTAATTTAAGAAACCCTAATTCTAAATTAAGAAACCCTAATTAGGGCAAACATACTTTTTTCAAGGTATAAGGGTTTCTCATGGGAGAGAGTTAGATTATGAATTATTATGAGATTATTGATATTGATTCTTGTTAAGAATTCTTCTTAGAAGATTCAGCCAAGGGTTTTAGGATTCCATTTGCATTGGAGAACATCCACTCTTCAGTGTGTGTGATTCAGAGGCTATGAGATATCAACTGATTTATTGCCAGGTTGAGAGATAACTTCACACAGAAGTTATCACAGGTATTTACAGAGATTTATTTTATTAGGTTTTTGATTCAGGGTTTTGATTCAGATATTGCATAGATAAAGATCTTCTGTATTAGAACTATATATCTTAAGATCAGGGGTCTAGCAAATAGGGTGTGCTATATTGGCAGCCGTACGAAGTTTGTACAGATCTATGCAAATCTGTACCATTTTGCATCAGGCTGGAAAGCGTCGCGGGAAGCACAGAGACTGACATCGACAGTCTAGTGACCGACATCAGTCGACTCAGAGACCGACATTGGCAGGTAGAAACCAATAGCGACTGACATCAGCTGACCCTCTCATCGACGTCAGCAGGATAACAACACCAAGAACTGATGGTGGTGGTATTATAACCGATGTCGGCAACTGTGTTTTGACACAGTAGGTTGAGACATACTAGATTCAGGTTTTATTCCTAGTTTGTGGAATACTCAAGTTATTAAGACCGTATTTGAATATTCTTTTATATGCATGATAGAGGACATCTATTGTAATCATCTGAATGAATAAATAAAATATTATACTATGATTTATTTATTTATTTGGAGATATTTTGCACGAATAAAGATAAGAAATTCAATAATATTCAATTTCAGATTTCAAGGGAAACAGGGGATATTACAGTGGTATCAGAGCGTTTGTCTTTCTATAGTCCCTATTGGTTGGGGATATTACACTCTAATAGTCACTTGTGGCTTGGTGTGAATCTTGGCATAAATTGGGCATTATAACACACTCTCAAAGGCTTTAAAAAAGTATTCCAATAGAATAACCTTTCACATAAAATCTTGTTAAACAATAGTGTAGACACTTGTATTTATATCTCAAAGAACTAACTCTAACCTTAGGTAGGCTAAGTTAAATTATAACTTGGGTTGAGTCTAAATTAACCTAGGTTGAAATAGTCTAACTCTCAATGGGGTTAAGTCACTCATGAAATCTTGACACCTTAGTTTCAAATATTTTCGAGGCATGACAACTCACTTTAGATATTTGTGAGGTGTGAGTCATATTCTTTGAGAATTTATGAGATAATAAATCACTTTATTAGCTCATTTGACTTTTGACTTCATTTTTGGAAAAAATCATTTTTTAGTAAATGAAATCCACTAATCTAATTTAGAATTTTTTTAGGCATGTTAATTAGGATTTGCAATATAATTAGTCTTTCTTACCATGCCAAAAGTTTTGAATTACTAGGTTACAATTTGACTAGGGTAAGAACTGACTCATGTTATTAATGCATATAGGGTAATACACCAAATAATCTTACCTCATAATGTTTCTCGATAATTAAATCCATTACATAGATGAATTTGGAAAAAATAGGTGATTTCTAGGCTTAAAATGTGTTATTTTCTAGAAATTTAATTTAATTCCAATTTAAGCATGAAACTTGTTGAAATTAAGTGTCTACAGTTTTCATCAAGAAATCCATTAATATTGTAAAGACATGGGTAGAATAGTGAAATTGATACTAGCATCTAAGGCATCATAATAAGATCCCTTTATTATTACCAACCCATCCTTTTGTGATAGTACTTCAACTTTAGGTATTCAAGCCTCCATTATTGGTAGTATTCTTAATTTAATACCTCTAGTGACATATGTGACATCAACCCAAGGTACATGGGGAACACAAGGCTTATTAAAAATGTCCATACCTTTTCCTACATAGGAAAAATTTACCCCTCCTATGATGACTAAATGTTACATCACCAACGTTGCCTATTGCATGTTTCCTTGAGCATATTATTACCTATTTTCATGGTAAGGTGTTGTATCTAGAGAAAGTTTAATCTAGATATATTCATTACATGTATATTCATGCCTTTAATAATAACCCCTTATCCCATGAGATAGTAGTTTATCCTTTATAGATAGTCTTTATATTTATTAAGCTTCCAATATACAAAGGTAAAGGTGATCCAAAGTAACACCTTCAGTCATTCCACACAACATGTCTGGAATACACATACAATAAAAAATTATTTATGAAGTTATTCCTAATATGTCTCAAACGCTATACTTTTTGATGGTTCTATGACCTTCCCCTATAATATTTAAGAGCATAGAACCATTTAGAAGATAAATTTATGGCACATTTCACCATCAATGTTGATGAGAAACTATCTTATTTGTAAATTGTAAAACTCTATCAAGGGTATAATGAACTAATTAGTAATCGTGTACTTCATTACAATACTATATTATCTAATATGACCAATTATAGTATGATTTGAATTTCATGAATCAATTGTCTTCAAGAGATTCAAATCCTTCTATGAGTTATGTCATATAGTAAAGGATAAAGAAGATAAGCCCATACCTTTGAACAAACTCAATTATAAATCTACTCCTACAACTACTTCAACAATTAAGTTTAAAATATAACCAAATTATGAGGTCAAAATAACTAATAACAAGGGTAACGAAAATATTAAAATAATTTATTATCACAACCCACAAATTGAATACAATTGATAGGTCCAACAAATAAGCAATTATTTATATTACTATCACCTTCTCATATATGTTAAAGAATCTAGTGGAATGTAACCTTATTACTCTTATTCCTTACAATATCTCGATAAAAATAGGCCCACACCAAGTAAATATAAAAATAATTCATATTATTAGTATCATTAGATTACGAGGCATCATACAAACAAATGATTCAAATTGTGACATAAGATAAAATATATTATTTATGATAATATTATTGAATTTCCTCTTGTCACATAGAGTAATGTATACGTAACAACAATGGAA